>CM035817.1:4369674-4522174 GCA_020458035.1 Magallana ariakensis | reverse complement strand
CAGGAAAGGTGAAACTTATGTTTCCGGGGGTGGATGGGGCCACAATTGTGGGGGGGGGGGGGGGGGGGGTCAACTTTTTACATAGGAATATATAGAGTAAATCTTTAAAAATCTCCTTCTCAGAAACTAATTAGCCATGAAAGCTGAAACTTGTGTGGAAGCATTCTCAGGTAGTGTTTATTTAAAGTTGTGAAAATCATTTCCCCAGGGGTAGAGTGGAGCCACAATTGGGGATTGAATCTCTACATAGGAATATATAGAGTAAATCTTTAAAAATCGTCTTCTCAGAAACTAATAAGCTAGGAAAGCTGAAACTTGTTTGGAAGCATCCTCAGGTAGTGTAGATTCAAAGCTGTAAAAATCATGACTCCTGGGGGTAGAGTGGGGCCACAATGGGGGTGGAATTTTTAAATAGGAATATTAAGAGTAAATCTTTAAAAATCTTCTTCTCAGAAACTAATCAGCCAGGTGATTATTTAATTATGTTTAGATTTTGGCTTCTGGATTATTCCTGGACAATTGGGTCTCACAAAGGGTTCAGAGTTTGATGTAGGTTTATATCCCATTTATAAACAATTGTTTAGGATCTTTTTGAGAGCTGCAATGCTCACCATGTGATATTACTATAAAATCATCCTGTTAGAAAAGGGACTAATGATAATAAACATAAGAATATACAGTGGAAAAAATTGATTTTTATTTATACAGGATCGACATGTATTATACTACATTGTCCAGATAGTTTTTATTATGACTCCATTAAGCTGATTTTATCATACCTATTGTTCCTCAGGTGAGCGATGTGGCCCATGGGCCTCTTGTTTAATATAGTGAAGACATCAATATTTTGTGTATTGAAGAAGCATGTAGTTTGGAAGGTTAAGCTGGTACTCCAGTTATTGATTTGTGTTTTGTAGATGTAACACAAGACATTGCCTCCAAAGGGCTGGGTATGATTTATGAGATTTCAAGCTCGCAACAGAAGGACTCATTGGTGTCTGAACTTGTGGAGACGCTTACTACAGGAAAAAGGTCTGTGTTTGAAAGCAGAGATGCACTTTGTATGCAAGTGATAGGGTATTAGAAATTTGTGGAGACAGTTGATCGAATACATGTTTTATACCTGTGTATGTCATACAGGTACTTGTGAGAAATGTGTATTCATCATTAAACTTACACACTTTTGTAATTCATGTGTCTTGATTATTTCCAGTTCTAAGAAGGAAGTAACTGGAGATACAGCAGTGTTTGAGGAGGGAGCCATGGGAAAAACTCCCGACGGGTCTGTATAGTTATATATTGTCTTCAGCTGTATGGAAGCCACACCTTCTTTTGAAAAGGTGTTCAAAACACTTCCTATAGCGTTTATGACAATTGTTTTTGTTTTCAGTGGAGGGATCTCAACCTACCGAGAACTCTGCTCTATTGCTAATGACCTCAACCAGCCTGACTTAATTTACAAGTTCATGCATCTGGCCAATCACAATGCCGTGTGGAATTCCAGAAAGGTAGCAGGGGCATTTGAATTTTAGAACATTACTGTAAAAGCAGTTATTTACGCTGGTGGTAAAGTACGCATTTTCTGTAGTCAAACACTACGCGTGGTTATAAAATACACATTTGCGTGATTTACCACTCCAAAGTTTTTATTTTTGTAACCATACGCGCGGGAGTATATTATGCGGTTTTAAGCTCACCACGTAACTAGTAACTAGTGTAAATTTCCCCCACGCGTAAATAACCACTTTTACAGTATTAGATTGATATGTGTAAATGTGTAAATATGCATGCAACTGACAGAGTTTTTATATGAGGAATGAGTCTCACCTATATGCTGGTTTTTGAGATGAACCCCCAAAGTACCAGGGTATTTTTTTTACATTGAAAAATTTTAAGGAGAAAAAGTTTACCTCTATTTTGTTATTGTTTGGATGCTGTATGCAAACTATTTCTGTATTAAATTTAACGTGCACATTGAATGTTATGGTTTAAATTTGTTTTGCCCTTGTTATAGGGGGCAGCGTTTGGGTTCAGTACGATCGCGGCCCAGGCCGGTGAGCAGCTCCAGCCCTTCCTGTCCCAGATCGTCCCCAAGCTGTACCGCTACCAGTTTGACCCCAATCCCAGGATCCAGCAGGCCATGGGCTCCATCTGGAACGCCCTGGTCAAAGACAACAAGAACACGGTGAGGGGACAAAAAAATACATATGGAGGCATTACCAGACAACTTCATAATCCAATCATATACATGTAAAATATTATTGGACTATGTCTTTAGACTTTAGTCCCACAAACACTGAAATCTCTCATAGTATGCTGGTATTCTATTGGATCATTCCTGTTGAAGTAGGACCTGAATATGTTTTTTGCTTGTTTCTATAATACGTACGGCATTTTGTTTTGTGTACATTGTAGGTGGATACATATATGAAGGAAATATTGAGAGACCTGCTGATGAACTTGACAAGTCCCCAGTGGAGGGTTCGCGAGTCCAGGTAAAGTTCTACATTCACTATCATCAGTTGTACATAAGTTTGCTTGATACATGTACATGTATGTCTGTGATATTTCATTCAGACAAAAATTATGGATGATGTATTTTTAACAAATTATGCTTCAATATTGTCATATGATGTATTCTTTTAATATATACATGTATTTGATAAAAAAATCTATGAAACCAAATGATATTGTTAAATGTAATGAATAAAATACAAAGTGGAAATCACAATTCTATGAAACCAAACAATATTGTTAAATGTTATGTATAAAATACAAATTGAAAATCCTAATATTTCAACAGCTGTCTTGCTGTGAATGATTTGTTACGAGGAAGACCATTGGACGATGTGGTTGACCAACTTCCAGAATTGTGGGAGACATGTTTAAGGGTCAGAGATGATATCAAGGTACATGTGTTTAAAATTTTTATGCTTTTTTTTTGTCAAAGTCTTGTTTAATTTACTTTTTCTCTCCACTGATTAGGAATTCATTGTTTGGTCTTTCTTTTCATGGTTTGACTTGGATTAAATAAAAGCTAAATGAAAGAAAAATCATTCAATCTTGGTCATATTTTTTTCTGTTTGTGATACATTATCATGTATAGCATCATTCATTGCTGTGCTTACTCAACAATAAATTAACATGATATTATAATTGCATACCATTTTCTATTGGCAGGAGACTGTAAGGAATGCTGCTGACTTAGCCTGTAGATCTCTGAGTCGGGTCAGTGTGGGGAAAAAACATAGCATTTAAAGTTTACTGAATTAATACAAACATTCATGTTACATGTACATGTACATTTAGCATTGTGAGCTACTTTGCATGTGTTAATCTACATTTGCATTTGTACTTCAATGAGAATGACAGTGTGAATGAGTTTAGGATTGTTTATGTTACAGGCCTCTATCAAGATCTGCGATGTTAACTACGGTAAGATGGGGGAGAAGGCCACCAGCATGGTGCTGCCCTGTCTGTTGAAGGTCAGCACACACAGCCCTGTACCAGAGGTCAGGGCCATTGGGTGAGTCCAATGTCAAGGTCACTTCATTTAAATTTTGAGTATCATTGAAAAGATGTTAATGGGGATGGATCTTCAGATAAAGCATACCCACTGCGCTACAGAGATAGACACCAAGTTTGGCAATATAAACAATTTCACGATGGGTTAAAATTGCCATATTGTGTCATAAAAAATAAAAGTCATAGGGTGTCAAGGACCCTTAAGATATATTTAAATTTTGTTCCCAGAACATTTACATGTATATTTATTAGGTGAATTGAGCTGCAAAAATACTAAAACTCCTGTTTCTGAACTACAATTTGAATTCTTTGCTGCAGATTATCAACATTGTTGAAAATTAGTAAGAATGCTGGTCCCCTTTTGAGGCCCCATATTGCTGTACTTGTGACTGCTCTTCTAGAGGCTGTGAGTGGCTTAGAGCCACAGGTCATGAACTATTTTAGTCTCAGGATTGCTGGCAGTGAGGAGGCCCAGGAGAGGGTAGGTGTCCAAATCCTCTTTACAAAATTCCAATTACAAGTTAGGTATTTTTTAACAGTTATTGTAATAGGTAGGTGTCTCTGACAGGATAGGTAAAATCTTTGTTTTGAATGTAAGAGAGCAAAGAAAGAGGTTTTAGAATATCTCAATTAAAACCAGATAAGAGTTTGAAAATGAGATTTATTATTTAATTTGTTTGTATCTTGCTCGATACTTGTCAAACACTGTTACATGGAATAATTATGCTGATTAACAAAATAATGAAGGGATATTACTGAGACAGTAAACTAATGTTGATTCCTTGTTTTAGCTGGACAGTGCACGCATTGCTGCCTCCAAGATGTCCCCCATGATGGAGACTGTCAACTATGTAAGTAATGGGTTCAATGTCTTTTATACCAATTTCAAAATAGAATAACATCATTGATGTGGAAATTAAATGTCTGGTTCATTTTAAAACAACTTTCGTTGTATAAAAACGACCAAAATGGTTAACTTCCTTGTGGTTAGTTGGTTGTGGGTAACAGAATCTATAATGAATAAATGCATGTGGTATTTTGGAGTGTGTAAATCAATTGATTAAATGTTTTGTAATTTCACAGTGTGTGCAATATGTAGATGCGGATGTTTTGGTTGAATTGGTTCCACGGTTGACTGATCTCATCAAAAGTGGCATCGGCATAGGAACGAAGGTCAGTACGTGTATCGATGGTACCTATCAGTGTGTTTGTGACAGCATTAGCAACGAACAACATATTTTATATTAACTGTGATACTGTTACTTTGACTTAACTTTTATTTGGTCATTTGAAGTTCATGTACAGGTATAAAGATCTTTAGCTTTACCTGTAATTTTTTGTATGTTGTAGGCGGGGTGTTCCAGTCTAGTGGTGTCACTGGTCCATCACTGTCCGTTAGATCTAACACCTCATGCAGGTAAATTGATGGAACTACATGTACATGTATGATAACATTCAGGCTTTTAATTTAGTTTTGTTTTGTGCGTTATAAAACTCTTTGTGCATGTATTCAATTGAAGTTAGTGCACTGTACAGGTACATTTCTCTATTTCATCATCCACATGATTTTACTGTCTTTAAATTTACTTGTAGGGAAGCTGATGAGTGCCTTTTTGTCCGGACTGAGTGATAGAAACGCCTCAATCAGAAAATCTTATGCATCAGCTCTAGGTCAGCTAGTTAAGGTCAGTGAATGTCAAGGTCAAATTTCTAAGTCAAGTTGTATTTATTTCAAATACCAGTTCTGTAAATGCAATTTTTTAAAGATGTAAATTATTTTTTTAAACCATTACAAGTCTAGTTGGCCATTTGTTATAACAAAGAGTGTTATAGTTTTGCTTTCCTATTTAGTAGCTTGTCTTTGATTATTTTTACAGCATCATTATGAGTTTCTTATGCTAATGATCTTTGACAGGTTGCCAAGGACAGCAGCGTAGAGAAGTTGATTGGTCGATTAAGGACATGGTATCTGGAGAAGGAAGGTCAGTCTGAATTACATGTAAATATGAAAGAATAAAACTGAATTTTGTTTATATTATGTAAATTATATAAATCTTCATCAATTTTTTTGTTTACCAGAGGAGTCGGTAAGGTCTGCTTGTGGTCTAACTCTGGCGGCCATTTCTCAGTACAACCCTGATGTCCTCAAGAGGCATGCTGCCCTAGCTTTACCCCTGGCCTTCTTTGCAATGCATGAGAAAGGTAATTACTATACAATCTGCTGCCCTCCTGCTCTTCTTTGCTACAGTGTACATTCTTGATGATATACATGCATTGATTATATATAATGGAATCAGATAACATATAATGAAATAGGATTTTCCTACTTATTGCTGTGACAATTTGCTGCAATGTATGTTTTGGCTTTTCCAAATGTTTGATTCATTTTGTTTGCATAAAAAGATAAAACCTCTTTCTTGAATTGAAATTTGAAATGGCATTTTTCCCTATACCCTGCATACAAAGAACATACATTATGAATATGAATGGATACCCAGTTATGTAGAAAATGAGAAGAAATTATTAAAGTGAACAGAGTAACACTTTGATTGATAATTTAAATCACATTTTATATAGAAAACATACTTCTTTTAAATTTTAATTTCTTTTACTGCATTAACTATTTCATTGGGATGTATCATACTTCATGCATAGATTTAATACCTGGTGATTGTTTGTTTGATAGAGCCTGAGAATACTGACAAGACAGAGAAGAAAACCTCAGTGTGGGAGGAGGTCTGGATAGACGCTACACCAGGTAACCTACATGTAACACAACTACACCAGGTAACCTACATGTAACCTACATGTAACCTAGAATTTTATCTCATCTAAACCAAAGACTTACTAGTATTAACTAGTATATAGCTATATCATCAAACTTTTATCATCTTCCACTCTCATAAGCATCTGGGTTGTCATTTCATATTTTTATTCTCTTTTCTAGAACTACAATGCCAACTTTAACCAAACATGACATAAATTATCTTCTAGTCAAGGGCTTGTAATCATTTCTTTCAGATTAAAATACCAGTAGCTTTACTATTAAACTTTTTCTTAACCTTTTTTTTTGTACTAATTAGATGTAGTAAGACAAAACTTTGTTCAAATCATGATCACTGGGGGTTATGAAAGGGGATACCTGTAATATTGAATGACTTAATTCCCCAATGTAAACACAAATATACATACCAGGGTTGGCCGGGAAATGTTGGTGCTGGGAATTACCATTGGAAAATACTGGTATTTCCCGTCCCGGTAAATACTACTGATTTTCACTAAACTGAGGAAATACTGGGAAATACAAATTTAAAGTCTTTATTTGTTTAATTTGTTTAATGTAAAATATGTGTTTTGGAAATAAGATATTAAGAGTAAGCATAAAACCACAATTCAGCATGCTTGGCCATTTCACTGTCAGTATTATGAATCTTAAATTCACCAGATCATCTATTCCAGAGGACTTCTATAGCAACTGGAGTATAAGTTTCAGTCCAGCTTTTTGACCCCAAGTTTTGTTTTACAGATTTATAATCAATAAACTAAAATCTTCTTATAATTACTGTAGGTGTTACAAGCAACAATCAAATAATCACACATGTTGTTTTAATAAATAATTGACCCTTGACAAATTTGTGCTCCTGTTTTGGGGAGATACGTATATACTATGAGTGGGGCAAATTGGCTTCTTCTTACCGGTAGGTGTGTTGCATACTGAGGTAATGACACAGTCACACTTTATTTTTTACAATTTTCTTGCCCCATTTTTCACATATACCAAATAACCAGAAACTAGAACTATCGATTTCATGTTTATGATAACTGTTTAGATGCACCTATAACTGACTTAAATCTTTAAAACAAATAACAATGGTGTATAAATGAACCATGTTTGGAGTATTTATAAGTAGATGTCCAATGCATTATTGGCTAGTCAAAACTAGTTATTTTGTTAGTTAGTTTGATTAACACTAAGTATGAAGTACTAGTATGTAGTTGTACTTTATTTCCCAGTATTTCCCGGGAAATACCAGTAATTCCCAGTATTTCCCAGTATTTCCAACCGTCCTGGGAAATGTGAGTATTTCCTGCTTTTTTGCCAACCCTGATACATACATGTATATATGTATATATGTACTTGTTTTTAGAGTTTCAAGTTTTATCTAAACTATGGCAATTGGATATAAATTTTCATTCAAATGTATAGAGAAAGTTTTCTTGTGGTGTTTTACCTGGTGTACCTTAGCATTGTCTCACCTTGATTACAGGTACGGAGGCTGGTCTGCGCCTGTACCTGGAGGAGATTGTCAGCCTGCTGGGGGAGACCATCACCTCACAGTCCTGGTCCACCAAGGCCCAGGCAGCCGCCGCCATGAGCTCTGTGGCATCCACCCTGAAGGAGCGCCTGGGGCCGCCACATCTAGGGCATCTGCTGAACACACTGCTGGCTGGTCTGTCTGGGAGGACGTGGACAGGAAAGGAGGCACTACTGCAGGCTATTGACACCGTCTGTACTTACTGTAGGTCAGTGGATATAGTAGGTCAACTGTATACTGTAAAAGTTCATAGAACAGGTCAACTGTATACAATGTACTGTAATAGTCAGTTCATAGAGCAGGTCAGCTGTATAGTGATATACCGGCCCATTACTGGACCAACTGTTCTAAGGTGTGGTAAAGGATACATGTTTGTTTATCATTTCAGGGAAGCATTACAGAATGAGTCAGACAAGGAACAACCAACAGTCGCCACGGTAATCACAACTTCTCTGTTACACAAGTGGGGCCATTACTGTTATACTCTGTGACAGCATTCATTTATTTATTTATTTATTTGGTCATCATTTTCTTTTGTCAGGTTGTTGAGGCAGTGTTGAAGGAATGTAAAAAAGAGAACATTTCCTACAAAGTGGAGGCTATGAAGTGTATAGGGAACCTGCTAGAGGGTTACAAAGTGGATCAGTTCAAAGACATGTGGACTCTAATCACACCAGTTTTAGAGGTAAGTCTGTCATTTTAATGATATGTTGACTATTATTTTACAAGTCTTTTCCAGGTAAATAGGTCCATCTATTGTCACTGCAGTATTCATTTTGTATTCCCTTCACCTATAGTTACTCAAAATAATTAAGGTCTTCCGTTTCCAACGGAAGACCTTATAGTGATTGTAATGTTTTTTATTATTATTATTATTATTATTATTATTATTTTTTTCCCCTTTTTTTGTCCACAAGATTTCTCAGAGATGGCTGGATAGATTTTCTTCAAATTTTCAGGGTTGATAGAGAATGATAATATCTCGAGGCGTTTTTTTCATTTTCTCAAAATCTACTTCCTGTCGTTCGTTTCCTGTCACGCGGCAAAAAGCTATGGTCAATGAGATCTCAGAAACGATAAAGACTTGGACATCCAAACTTTGAGGGATGATAGACCTATAGGTGTAGATGTGTTTAAACTATTTTGTTTTGTTCGTCGTAACTTCCGGTCGTCACCGGAAGCACTTCAAAAATTATTATTTTTAGGTATTCAATTCTTTTTCCATAGAATAAATATATAAGTATACATCTATACATATGTTATCTATGCGATGTTATATCAACAACAAAAATCTACTTCCGGTGAGATATCTCAATTATCTCAGAAAATCTTTTTAAAACAAATGTTTGAACCACGAGATCTCAAAAACTGTAAGTGATCAAGACACGAAACTTACAAGGATGATAGACATTTGTGAGAAGATGTGTTTAAACGCTTTCATTTTGTCTACCGTCACTTCCGGTCCACACCGGAAGAGTTCAAACAAATGAAGTTGATTATATGTTTCACTGTTTTTCTTTGATAATTTTATTTAAAATAATAAGAAATACAGAAGTGTTGTCTAACGTAAAAAAAAATAGTAACTTTTTTTTTTCAATGAGCACTTCCGTTTGTCCGTTTCCTGTCCCGAGACAAAAAGTAATGACTACATGAGATCTCAAAAATGGTAACGACTTGAACAACTAAACTTTGTGGGATAATAGATCTATGTATGTAGACATGTTAAATCTATTTTGTTTTGTTCGGCGTAACTTCCGGTCGTCACCGGAAGCACTCCAAAAATTGTTTTTTTTTTTTACCTTTTCTAAGTTGTTTTTTATAGAATGAATAAGTAGTATAAATCCTTTCATAAGTCATCTATGCAATGTTTGACAAAAAAATTTTTACTTCCGCTGAGATATCTCAAATATCTCAAGAAGCTTTTTTAAAACCAAATGTTGTACCCGCCAGATCTCAGAAACTGTAAGTGATCAAGACACGAAACTTACATGAATGATAGACATTTAATAGAAGATGTGTTTCACGTTTTTCATTTTGTCGACCGTCACTTCCGGTCCTCACTGGAAGGGTTCAAACAAATCACGTTGTTTATAAGTTTAACATTTTTCCTTGAACAGTTTTACTTAGCATGATAAACAATAATGTTTGATAGGCAAATGCTCGGGAATTACAAACTTTTAGTTTCATTGATCACTTCCTGTCGTCCGTTTCCTGTCCCGAGACAATAAACGTTGTATCCACGAGGTCTCAAATACGGTAATGACTAGAACAAACAAACTTAGTGGGATGATATACTTATGTTTGTCGATATGTTAAACAGGTTTTGTTTGAATCAACGTAACTTCCGGTTGTCACAGAAACTACTTTAAAAAGGGGTTTTTTTTCTTCATTTTCTGTGTTTAGCTTGGTAAGTTCTGAGAGTTTTCTTCAAAGTAAGTGTTATATGGAATACATTTTCTACTTGGAAGAAGCATTGCTTTTTAATAGATTAATACATGTTTATAAGAATGGAAGACCTTTTTGTTGCTATAGCAACAAGATTCTAGTTAAAACTATTCTTTGATAATTCAGTCAAAACCAGAAGATGAAGAAGAACGCAGCAAGAGAGAGTTACAGATAGACTGTTATTTTGAAGTGTTAGGACAAGCCTGGCCCCACAACCCCACTACTCAAGGTAAACCTCAGCCCATGAACACTGACCTATTGAGAAGTCTCACTGAATTAGTCGTCATTATGCTGTATTTATATATTGGTGATACTGTATGTTTGTGGTTACAGATGAATACTCCTCAAAGTTTTGTTGTTTGTTGTGCGAGTCCTTACCTCAACATGTGTGGAAAGTCCAGCTCTGTATATTGAAATCCCTACACAAGTTTATTGATCGGTAAGTCCCTTGGAATATGAGACACTAAGAACACTAACAGTAAAAACACCAAAGAAAGCAGATGTGGGCGTTCAGTTCCTGGTCCCAGATGCAGAACACAAGATTACAAAAACCTGCGTACTTCTCAAAAAAAAAAAGAAAACCCATCTGTCTTATCCAACCAAATATATGGCATTGTATTGATGAATTATAACCTAAGTTGTCCATAGACCAGTTTTTATGATACCAAATACATGTACAAACAAATGAATTATATTCATTAATTTCATTAGTTTCTTGATTACGGTAAGTTTTAAGTTTGGGCACTGGTCCAAATTATCAATTTTTTTTTTTTTCAAATTTATGCTCTATTTTTTTTTCCTATTTAGTTTCAAATGAGAAAAACTTATTGGTACCAGTACATTGTATATGTTATAAAAAGTGCACATCAGTCCTAAGTTCAAACCTTCCCAACATTAGAACATTCTGAACATTAGATGATCATAAAATTCCTTTTATGAGCAAGTTTTGAAAAGAAATCAAGAATCCCCTCAAGTTTGTTTGTTATTAAAATAAATATGTTTTTCATATTTTTGATGTGTACAGCTTACAATGCATTGGGATGATGTGATCATTTGTTTGAATAGATATCACAGATTTGATTCCGAGGAAGCCTTTAAGCAGGCTGGGACAGAGAGAGACATTGTAGTCACAATTCTTAAATCCATTCTACCGTGCATAGGTAAGCTTTGTATGATTATTGGTTGAACAGTAAATCATTTTATTATACCCCACGCAACGAAGTTGTGAGGGGTATAATATTTTTGACTGGTCCGTCAGTCCGACTCCGTCCGTCCTATTTGTTTAAAGTGCAACTCCTCTTAAACTGCTGCACAGAATTTCATAAAACTTTGTATGTATTAAGGACACAATGTGTAGATGTGCATATTACCAGGATATTCCCATTCCGTTATTTTTCTGGGAAATTTTGGCCCTTTTGAACTTAGAATTTTTGGTCCTATGTTAAATTTAGTAGTAAACCCTTTGTAAGCGCATCTCCTCTTTAACCACTGCATGGAATTCAGTGAAATTTTGATGGCTGCTAATAATAATGTCATCATGGTTGGGTTTATTTCAGGTAACAAGAAGTACAGTGCAATAAGATCCCAAGCACTGGATATCTTGGAGTTACTTATTAAAAAGACAGAAAATGTTGGTAAGGCAGTAAAATAATTGACAGAAGTTAAAGATAAGCACTTATATCTGTAACATGCACTGTAGGTTTATTGTGATACTAACATTTTGTTTTTATATTACATGTACATAGCAATCCGTGGATACAAATGATTTTAACAAGATACTTCCAAAGTTGTGACCTATTGTCCTAAAAATAAAAGGGCTAGTAGAGGCACCTTAAAACGATATTATTTTAGTATTCTGTATCAAGAAAGTGTTGAAATCAAATAAAAAATTTGAATTGTAAAAAGTCATTTTTCAATAATAATGCATTCTACTGAAATAAAGTGATATTCAGGGATAAAGAACAAGGATTTGTAGGCACAGATCAATTTTTTGAAAATAAATTTAGAAAGTATGTAGAAATATGGTGGATATAGTAGTTATGTGATACATGTATATTGTTCTATTCTTTGATTTGTAATACTAATCCTGAGGTCCCTTCTACTTTTAGGGGTCAGTCCCCCCTCTGTTCTCACTGTGGCAGGATTGTTCGAGGCCCTGGAGGACCTACCTAAAGATCTGACTGATAGAGGGCGCTCCATATTGCAGAAAATTAAAGTACCGGAGCCTATGGAGACCTCGTGATGACTGTGATACTTTAACATTCTCAAATAAATTTGTCATTCTAGTTTCCGACTTTCTCATGCTTTTGAAAATATATATTTAGCATGGTATTTTGGATATTTCTCTCCTTGAGGGCTGAAATACATGTACCTGTATACATGTATTGAAATTTTAATAAAATAAATGTATGGTCCGATATGTTACATGAAGATAATAGCGGTAACAAAATAGGGATGGTCAGCTAATTATACTATATCTGCTCCATATCACTGTGAGAGTAATGACTGAATAAGTTTATACATTGTAAAATAGGTTTGCTTAATATTTTCACCTAATGGCTGGGTTTAACTCATGACTAGATGTATAGTTTCTGTAAAAAAAATTGTGGACCAGATCTATGGATTTTCGTTTATTGAATTATTTCCCAAGAAACCTATGGGTTAACAAAAACAAAATGTTAGTGAGATTTAATGGAACAAAATAATAGAGCAATAACATTCAGATTAATTTATTCAAATTTTATTGGATGTATTTTCATTATTCACATTCATATATATTTTTGTTCAAGCAGTTTCAATAAACAATAAAATTAAAGAACACAACCAAAAAAGTTTCTTATATGATGACATTGTATAAAACTTATTCAACCACCAGATAAAACTTTGCTTTAAATAATTAAAAGATCCCTTTTTATACATGTTATAAATAACTTGAGATATGATTGATAAAAGATAAAACACACATGATAATGGCACATTTAAATATCAAGCATTGATATCTGGTCCTGCAATTCCTGAATTTTCCCCCAAAAATATGTATCCAGGTCAAGTGTTGCATGAAACCTGACATTACTTATAACAACAAACTACTGCAACTATAATAAGAGACATTTAAGCAGGGACGTTTATATGTCCCTGATTTGAGGTATCAGGAATAACATAATATCACAGTTCATTTACAAAGAGTATTGATAATGAGATCAATGGTTCAGTTGTTGACTGAAATACGGAATAAGACATTGAGAATTCAATGGAATGATCCTTAAACTTGTACATTATAAATAAATGTAAAGATCTTGTTCACTGTAGTCCCAGCGTTCCTTATCTGTGTAGCTTTGTATGTTTGTGAAGTAATTAGCAATCATCCTTTATTTCCAGTATTAACATTAATGAAAGGTAAAAGGAGCTGATATTATGCACATGACCTCATCATAGTCATAAAACCATGGATGATCCTGTAACTCATGGTCATCAAAGACCTCAATAAATAGACACAAGTGTAGGTTATATACCAATATACATGTATGCTGATACCCACATACATTAGGACAAAACTCTTGTTTATCTGAAAGCTATCCTGACCAAATTTGTGTTGTGATTTATAGCTATATCCACCAAATTACATGTATTAAAAATCTGGTCAGACTTCATCAAGCTTGTGACATATTCTAATAATGACCACTCTTGTGGTTACAATATTGCACAGTCATATACCAAAATGACATTGCACAGCCATAAAAAAAAATTGAGCATTGCATATTCATGAAAGAGTTTGATGTATTATCTAAAAGTACATGCATTCAAATTATAAATAGCATGATAATTTTACAACGTTGATATGTATTCATTCTGTAAATGTTAAAATTAAAAAAAAAAAATCTACATGATTCACAGTAACCAGACCTTAAATAAAATACATACCACATTATTAAATATACATATATTTACAGCTAAAACAACACTATAAAAATATTCAAACCATCTTCGAATACTAAAAAAAAGCACCAAACTAAATCAAATACAGAGATACAGAATTTAGTCTGAAGATAAACTTCCGTGTCTGAATGCATCTGACTGAATCACAATACACTGTTATTGTACATTGAGACGTTTACGTTTTGATGATACATATTCGTCATCATCACAGGCCTTCCTTTTTTCGGCACTGAACACAAGGCGACAACCTCCGGATTTACGCACCTTCCAGTAGTGACGGAGGTCCCCATTCTGCTGAATAGGAGTAACCTTAACCTTGCACAGTTTCAGCTTCATGTCACTTTGCTGGACAGCACAATACACATTAGACGAGGAAACAAGAGGTCGTTTCCTATGAGGCTTTACTAACTGGACATTTGGATTGACCCTCAAACTACTTAGGTTGATCTTGATTTTGATTGGCTGTTGGATCATTTCCTGTCTTTTTTCTGACTCATAAGTTGCACTTGGCTGGTTCTCCTTATTTTCCCAGTTATTCTGGGATAGCATTGCACGTAAGTCATGGTTTGGCTTGCTGGTACATGGTGAGTAGGTCAGCCTTCTGCTGACTGGAACCTTTTTGCTAGCAGCTACAGGTAGCTGTGGAGTTTTGTTTGAAAACAGTCCATGCACATTTTCTTCATTATTTATATGATTTGTTAGAACATTTGATACATTATCTGATGCATTTATTCCAGACAGAACTTTCTTTGTTGCATCAGCCACCTTGCTCTTTGCAGAGTTATCATATGAAGAGGCATGTCCAGAAATTCTAGTCTCACATGGTGCAGTCTCCAACTTGGTCACCAGAGCTCCATCATCCAGGTTATCAGCCACTGACACAGGCTTGGAAACATTCTCCAACATTTTGGCACAGCTTTCTTCAGTTACACAAGGTTGGTTAAGAACAGATTCTTGATTCATGGGGTTTTTATTTTGTGGATTTGAGCTGCAGTCTACATCTGTTTTAATGCAAGCAGATTTAATGTCTGCCATCCACTGATTAGCCAGGTCTGTAAAACTAAGATTTTCAGCCTCACAACTTGGAGAATGAATGGGGCTAAAGTAAATGTCAGACAGAGGCCTACTAGAGTGTTTTAAGTTTTGCTCTCGTAATGTGTCCACTGGATTTTCTTGCTTTGGAATATCTTTATCTAAGACATCCTCTTCAATAGATTTCTTATCACTGAAAAACTGTTCGCTATGATCAGCCTCTTTTTGCTTGTAGAAGTCACCCGTGGTTTTCACCAGGTTGTCACCCTCAGCACACTTTTCAGACAAGCATGTGCCATCAGTTTCCACAACAGTTTTTGTCAAGGTTTCCTCTTTTAAGACTGATTCTGATGTCAGATTTGGCGATTTTTCATTCAGAGTGGAGTCACAATGGATTTCTTTATCAAAATTAAATTTCTTAAAGAATGATTCCAAGCATGGCAGTTTCCCCATAATTTCATCAAGTGCTAAATAATTTGTTGAGTTTCTGATGAATTTCAAATGTTTTTCACTATTCAGATGCTGTCTCAATGTGCATTTATACCAATAATCACAGGCCTCGCAATATCCTCCTTTCTTTGTTATCGGTAATGACTGCTTTTCAGTTGCATAGCGATTAACATTTTCTTTTGATTTTCGACACAAAAGGACATTTTTATCAAAAGGAGATGCTAACTCTGGACCATAATTCACACTGGGAAAAGAATCCAAGTGTTTCATCAGAGGTTTATAATTCTTCTCCATGTCTTCACATTTGATCATAGGACAGTTTTCTTTCTCTGACCAAGTCAAGGGCTCAATCCCATCCATTGCCCCTGCCTTATTACGTTTCTTCTGCTTTATATTCATGTGCTCTGTTTCCTTCAGAAACTTTGAAACTCTCTCAATATCTACACCCAACACATGGGCATTCTGTACTGGATCATTGGGTAGACTTTTATGTTTTGCAGCTTTCAGTAGAAGAGCTTTTCCTGTTAACACAAAAAGAGATTTTTTTAATCTACAAAGAACATTCATTTGATATTACATATTACATGATATCAATATTTTCTCTTCATTCACTTTTTTCAGTATCTTACCTCTACTTAGCGGCAATGTTTGCTTCTGAGTGACGCTACTGGTCTCAGGAGTTTCTGATTCCTTCGAAATATTATTTCGATCAGTGAGTACCAAATTCACATCTTTAGACAAAAACTCCTCAATTTTCCCCTGCAATGCCAATATTCTCTGAACGACTTTTGCTCTTTGTTTTGTTGAAGAAATGTCTAAATAATACGTTCTCTGTGATGAAGGTACAAATTGGAGTTTTCTCCGAGCTCCATCGTGCGTAATCAGAGTCATTATCTTACTTCTGAAACTAACGCTATGAGCTTAAATTACGCACCATCTGTGTTTATCAAAATCGCCGCTCTTGTGTGACGTCACTTGTCGAATCCGACAGTAAGTCGTGCAAAAAATAGATTACCACATTACAAAATGATATAACCTGTTATTGAAAAGTAAGAAACTCTGAATAAAATTATGCAAAATATTAAAGATATATATAAAGGATGAAAATTAATTGAATTTTTTAAATTTTTATTAGTTATCGGGATCGGGGATTTAGAAGTCGATCTGGATACCGAACCCGATGAAAAATAAAAATGTGCTTGTGCAATAAGGAATAGGCCTATATACCGTGCAATAATGGCAATATCAGGGAACATAAGGAGTGCTCTTTACAAGTTTATAGGTAATTTTTAAAATCTAAAATAATTTTAACCTTTCATTTTGTCAGACATACAGTCATTAAATTAATAGCAAATCAGACTGAGATGTAAGTTTTCTTTATTTTTTTTAGACAAAGGTGTGAATCTGACAGGTAAGTCTCTCTCTCTCTCTCTCTCTCTCTCTCTCTCTCTCTCTCTCTCTCTCTCTCTCATTTCATATCATTTTCTATGTGTCATCACAACTTGTATGTGTATTCTTAGTAAACATGTCCTTCACATCTTTTACAGATCCCATGTTTAGGGGTGTTTACCATAATTCTACAAAACACCAAGGTATGACAAAAACTACAGTAAAACAGGGTTATAGCAAAGTGATTTTCATTCCCCGTGACTTTATTACATTTGTAAACTTGACAAATATAACGAATTACATTTAAAACAAAGTAAAATTGCCCGTCCCTGGGACTTCGTTATAACTTATACGTATACTATAATATTCATTTAAACACTAGTTACATTACAAAGCAATTTTTCACTCTTATTTGTACCTATTTAAATTTTCTTGATTCTGTTACAGATGACTTCAGCGATGTAATAACAAGGGCTAAAGATAACGGACTAGTGAAGGTAATGTGATAATTTCAAATAATTTCAAGTACTGGTACTGGTAAAAGACTGTCAAGCATAATGTTAACTTTTATAAGTAACCAAAAATATGTGTTTTCACTGTCATTCATTATTGATGCAAATTATAGCTTTAAAACTATTACTTTATGTAAAAATATTATTTGCTTTAGTTCAACCACTGATTTTATTTAACAGATGATCATAACAGGGGGTTGTCTAAGTGACTGCAACGAGGCTCTCAAGCTTGCTGAATCAGATGGTGAGTAACCAAGTACATGTCATCAGTTCAAAGGAGAGGAAGCTGTAGAACTGATCAAAGGACATATCTAAGGATTACCCTAGTTCCATGAACTTTAAATTGATTATGTCCTGTTATTATATCTTTTAAGTTACATCTTTGTTGAAGAAAGAAATTATGCATGTACATTTTGTAGGTTGCCACAGGGAGTCAATACATTATATACTTTGTATGTAATACACTTTATAAACATTATGTAGTTCATTTAAAAATTAAAAGAGAGGTTGTTCGTGGTCATTGGACTCTGTGTGAAGTTATCATTGTATGTATATTGATATTTGATGTATTTGAAGTAAAAGGATGACAATGGTCCAGTGTTTTACTTGCTGCTGTCTTGTTGTAGACAGCTTCTACTGTACAGTTGGTTGTCATCCCACTCGGTGCACTGAGTTCACAAAGGATGACCCAGAGAAATATCAACAGGAACTTCTGGAGCTAGCTCTGGGTAACAAAGACAAAGTGGTAGCCTTCGGAGAGTGTGGATTGGGTAAGAGACCAAACCCTTTGAAGGTCATTTGAAAATATAAAATATGGTTTGGGCTTGATATAGATAAATGACAGCCATATAAAATCAAAGTCTAAGTAACAAACCACAATAAAAAAAACAGTACTGTAAATGTAAATTAGATCGTACTGTAAATGTAAATTAGACAGTACTGTAAATGTAAAATGAGACCATACTGTATGTAAATTAGACCATACATCTGTCAATGTTTGCGTGCATTACACGGAAAACTGAACCAGCATATACCCCAGTAATTTAAGTATGCTTAAGGAAGATCATCTTTTCATTTCATATAGTCATCTTTAACAGATTGCTTTTAGTCTTAAGTGAAATGATTTCTGATCTAAATGTAAATATTTTCAGCATACTTTGTGGGTTAAAATTAGACAGATATTGCTGTCCAAAAATACTATCGGTATTGCATGAGTGAATAATGTAGGAAGTTATTTATCCTTGTGACTTGGTCATTTTGTTTTAACTAAAGAAGCAATAAAATAATAACTGAATAACGTTGACACTTTCAATTGCAATTTACATGGATATTATTATGGTACATGTACACGCATCTCTCACTTCAGACTATGATCGTCTCCACTTCTGCCCCAAAGATGTTCAGCTCAAGTAAGGGAAAATTCTTTTTTTATACAAGCAAAATAAAACCATTATAGAAAAGTACAGGTTGCTTTAAGTAGGTTAGCTAAAAGTCATACTTACATGTTGCATTTTCATAGACTTCTAAATTCCTTGGTAGGTACTTTGAAAAACAGCTGGAACTAGTAGAAGCCACCAAGCTTCCCATGTTTCTCCATAGTCGCAATTGTCACTCAGATTTCATTAAAATCATCAAACGCAACAGGGATAGAATACCAGGGGGTGTGGTAAGTTATTAGAGAGAGAGAGAGAGAGAGAGAGAGAGAGCATCACTATGAAATTTTATATTGAATGATTTCAGATCCATTCCTTTACAGGGGGTGTCGTAAGTTATTAGAGAGAGAGAAGAGAGAGAGAGAAGAGGGACAGAGAGAGAGAAGAGAGAGAGAATAGGTCATCATCACTATGAAATATTAAATAGAATGATTTCAGGTCCATTCATTCACTGGAACAATGGAAGAAGCCAAGGAGATCTTGGAGCAGGATCTGTATATAGGAATAAATGGATGGTCAGTCCTTACACATACACACTGTACTGTCAAAATAAATCTGTTAGTAAAAGTTATTAGAGCCCCGCTCTGCGGGTGCCATATAGTTATCAGTCTATCCATCCGTCCGACCATCTGTCCGTCCGTCCGTCTTTCCGTCTGCCCATCCGAGATCACTTGTCCCGAGCATAGCTTCTCTCCCCTTGGCCCAATCTGGCTCATACCTCACCCACAGAGTGTTTTTGGGTAAAGGGTGTGCAATGATCTTGAACCATGTTTCTAGATCTAAGTATAAAAACTTTGTTCCGGGCATATCTTCTTTTCCCTTTGTCAAATCTGGCTCATACTGTACTCACTTAGCCCTATTTGGTTCATACTTTAGATAAACAGAGCTTTTGAGTAAAGGGTGTGTAGTGACCTTGAACCAATTTTCAAGGTCAACTGAGAAGGTCAAAGCAGAATTATATGAAAAATCTTTGTCCGGAGTTTATCTTCTCTCTCTTTGCTCCAATCTGGCTCATACTTCACCCACATGGTGCCTTTGATCAAAAGGTATGCAGTGACCTTTATGATCAGTTTTAGACCGTAGATTATTTCCCAGTTGCTTAATTTTGGTCAAATTAACAAAAATGCCTGTATGTAAGGAGTAATGAGATTGAATTACAAGTTCTATGCCAGCTGGAAAAAGGTTATAGGTCAAGGTCAAAGCAAGATTCTCGGAAATTCTTTTTATCCTATTGTCCATTATTTAAGCGGGGCCCTTTGAGATGGTCACCATTTCAATGTTGTCTAGTTTGTATAATTTGCCTTGACACCTTGCAAGTGGTTCAGATCAGTGCTGAATTTGTAGGAGTTATTCCCCTTTGATATGCTTATGATATGTGTGCATTGTTTATTTATACATGTACTAGTATGTTAATCTCCTCATTAAACTAATATAATGACTGCAGTATTTTGGATGCTGTAAGTTTTAAACCTAGCACACATATTCTTTATGTATTGTATGTTTTAACATGAAGATATAACTTTGATAGACCTGTTTCTCTTTTAGTTCTCTGAAAACACAAGAAAATATTGATGTAATGTGCTCAATACCAGCGGAGAGGTTAATGATAGAAACAGGTACAGTTCATTAAATTAGTAAGATTGTGCTGTATGCATTGATAATTGTATTCCACTGGTTATTACCGTAAGTTGTTGCGTAATTTAAAAATCAAAATTGAGGGGTGTCTTAATAATACATGTACAGTACAATAAACAAAGAGAGTATTCTGATAAAATAGTGAGCTGTATACTTTGCTGCACATTTAAAAAACATTTCCTGCTGCGACGGGATGCTCTTCATGGTTGTGCTTTTGGTTTTAACTAGTGTTGTTGGTTAACCGGTTAACCGCCAAACGATGCGAATATCAGATAGTAAAATTGGAATTTTGTTACTCGGATAAAAATACATTTTACATGATAATATTTTAGAAAATATTTATAAATGGGATTAAATGCATACCAACACATTTCCATTATTTTAATAAGTTAGACTTGTTTTGTGGTTCAAAAATTGGATTGATTTGATTTATTAGTTTTATATAATTGATTGCTTTGGTTACCAGGGGGTTATACAAGTACTGAAGACCGGGGTTATAATTACATGTACCTCATTTAGACCTTTTTTAGTGAGAGAAACATTATTTAGCAAGATGCTGCTGCAGATCACATCAAAATGTGGTAATATTTTAAAAGAGCAGTGGATTCAAAATTTGTCCGTTGTCTGTCGTCGTTGGCGTTGTTGTTGGCGTTGTAAACTTTTCACATTTTCATCTTCTTCTCCAGAACGACTGGGCAGATTTCAACCAAACTTGGCACAAAGCATCACCGAGCGAAGGGGTTTCAAGTTTGTTCAAATGAAGGGCCACACCCTCTTTAAAGGGGAGATAATTTAGAATTATTGAAAATTTGTTGGTATTTTTCAAAAATCTTCTTCTCAAAAACTATTGGGCCAGAAAAGCTGTAACTTGTATGGAAGCATCCTTTTGTAGTGTAGATTCAAGTTTGTTCAAATCATGGTCCCCGGGGGTAGGGGTGGGCCACAATGGGGGGATGGATTTTTACATAAGAATGTATAGAGAAAATATTTAAAAATCTTCTTCTCAACAACTATTAGGCCAGAAAAGCTGTAACTTGTACAGAAGCATCCTCACATAGTGTAGATTTAAATTTGTTCAAATCATGGTCCCCGGGGGAAGGGTGGGGCCACAATGGGGGATGAATTTTTACATAGGAATATATTGAGAAAATCTAAAAAAATTCTTCTTCTTAAAAACTATTAGGCCAGGAAAGCTCAAATCGGAGTGGAAGCATCCTCAGATAGTGTAGATTCAAGTTTGTTTAAATCATGGTCCCCAGGGGTAGGGTGGGGCCAGAATGGGGGATGAATTTTAACATAGGAATATATAGAGAAAATCTTTAAAAATCTTCTTGTCAAAAACTATTAGGCTAGGAAAGCTCAAATCGGAGTGGAAGCATCCTCAGGTAGTGTAGATTCAAGTTTGTTCAAATCATGGTTCCGGGGGTAGGGCGGGGCCACAATGGGGGGGATGAATTTTAACATAGGAATATATAGAAACATTTTTAAAATCTTCTTCTTAAAAACTATTAGGCCAGAAATGCTCAAGCTTGTGTGGAGGCATCCTCAAAAAGTGTAGATTCAAGTTTGTTTAAAGCATGGTTCCCAGGGGTAGGATGGGGCCACAATTGGGGGGGAGGTGAATTTTTACATAGGAATATATAGAGAAAATCTTTAAAAATATTCTGGGAAAGTTTTCAGTTCAAAAAGCAGTAACTTGTGTGAAAGCACTAGTTGTGCAGATTAAAGTTTGATCAAACCATGATTCCCTAGAGAAAAGTGGGGCCACAAAGTGGGGGGGGGTTATATAGGAAAAGAGAAAAATCTTCTTACAGGTACAACAACAAAAGGGGCTTGGTATTTACCATAAAAATATGGGGATAAAAATCAGCAGATTTTTAAACTTTTTTGAGCAAGATCTACTGTACGTAGTGTCAAGATATTTTGATTTTGATACTGTAATGCTAATTTGATCAGAGTTAAGGCTGTTGTTGCTCAGGTGAGCCCCTGGGCCTCTTGTTCAATTTGTAATTGTAAAATAAAGTTCATAAACAGTACATTGATATTATTTTTCTACTGATCAGTAGAGGAGATGGGATAAATAATAAATATATATGAAAGCTGTAAAGAAAAATCATTTGAGTAACCAAGTACTCGAACGGAAAAGTAAGTGAGTAACCGGTTACTAACAATCGTCCAATTTGACAACCCTAGTTTTATCATAACAGTACCTGTCTACTGTAAACAATCTACATTTGGCTGTGTATTCTATTTAGCGCTTTTGGGGGAATACTTCTTCTGCTTAATCAAGTACATCGCTAAATGCCATGCATACATGTATAAGAAAAGTCATATTCAGGAATACGCTAATTCAAAACCAGGCCAACTTGTTCAAAAACTAATTTCCGCCAAATATTGTACACGCCAAATATAATACGTTTACAGTATTTTACCTGGTGTTGTATTTAATTTCAACTTATGCCCACTTAAAGTGAAGTCAGATTCATATACTTTCAAGATAAACTGAAATTTCCCATAAAGTGGAAAGTTGTTTAATTTTTTTTCCTTAGGTGATTGAAAGTTTTGTTTGTTTTGATTCTGACAATAAAATTAATCTGGTTTTTTTTTTATGTATAGTTTTGAAATTTCTAAATATTTTTTGCATACTGTTTTTTTCAGACATACAGCTGATATTTGGCTAAATAATGTTTGGAACTAAAATAAGTCAAGTTTTATATAAATTAATAAGGAGAAATCCATTTCCTTGGAATTTGAAAATTCAAAGTATTTTGACATTGTTATATTAATATACATGTACATGCTACCATTAATTAATGCCGAGTGTTTTTTTAACTGATGACTTCCCTGGAATATATAATTACACCACACTTGTGGGTGGTGTTTTCTTGTCATATTGACTCATGGGGTTTTTCAAGGATCCTCTCTACATGAAAAGCAAAAGATTTCAAGTACATGTATACTGCTTTTGTGCAGTTAGAATATTCTTTGATGCAAAATAGAAAAAAAAAAATATGCAATAACAGTCCATTACATAATTTTTCATCCAGGCCCAGATGAAATATTGGGTATATTTACTTTATATAATATTCTCATTTTAAGTAAGCAAATAATGATTTTTTTATAGTTGCTTTGTTGTTGTTAAATTTATTTCCTGCAGAAAAATGACATGTCAAATAATACTATATATATTGATGATGAATCAGATGAACTAATTTTTTTAACCTCTTTATTGTCCTTAACTCTATAGGGCTGATTGCTGAAATAAATAGAAAACATATAATTAACTTGGTTAAGCACAAAATCCATGGTCTTTACTCTTGCTGAACCTATATTATTTTCAGATTAGTTGTTTTCTGAAGTATCTGCTAATGGCCACTTTAAAAAAAACCAACCAATTTTAACTCAAGTGCTCACTGACAAGTGTGTGTATTTGATTGGCTTCAGAGAATATCAATTATCAGATATAATTTTATGCCTTCCTGTTAGCAAATGTATTTAAGAGGAAGGGAAACAGAGAAATCTTTTTAGCTCACCCATTCTGAAAGCTATAAACATGAAAATAATACAGACCTGTTTTTATTTTTACAATTTTAAAATGGTTTTCATATCATAACCCATAAATGAAGGTGATAGTTTGTGAATTAAAAAAAAAAAAAATTGAAGAAATTCCAAAATTACTCGTACAGTAACCCCTATGGATAAGAAAAAGGCCACAATTAGGGTACATTAAATTTTACACCAAAAAAAATTCCTTTTTACATATGATAGTATTAAGCCCCTAAATTACTGGTGATAGGAGAACAAGCTAGTGTGTTTCAAGGGGTTTGTTGGTTTTTTTAGGTAACCTGCATGGAAAATTTACTAACTTTATATAAGGAGAAAATAAATCTTCTTATTTATAAAATGTGGAGGATTAAATTTGTGAAGTTATTCAAAATTATCAAAGTATTATGTGTTTGAACAATGACGCTTTGTTTCAGTATTGTTTGTATCATATTTGATAGAATAAAGCCAGTAAACTACTGGTACTTGGATCAAAGTTCAATGCTGTTGGTCAGGTGAGCAATGTGGCCCATTGGACTCTTATTTTGAAAATGAAAGGGAAATCATTTCAATTTTCTTTTCATTTCTTTTGAATCAATAGATGCACCATGGTGTGAAATTCGCCCAACACATGCAGGGTTTAAACATATCAAGACACAGTTTCCAACCAAAAAGAAGGAAAAATGGGAGAAAGATTTCTGTGTCAAGAGCAGAAATGAGCCAGCATTCATCATGTAAGTGGCAATGCTCGATTTCTGTGGTTTGCGTGTGACCAATGTCTCAGGGTAAGACTTCTCTTCAAGAGGAGGGTGCCTTCAGTTATAATCATGCCTGTACAAACCAAACATAGCAGTAGTGAATGTTGCAGGTTCTAACAATCCTTATGTTCCAGGGTCAAAAGCAGAATGGCCCCAAGTCTTGGCATCAAATTGTACCCTTAATTTGAACCCCTATTCAAATGATCAAAGCCATATTTGGACATCAAAAAAAATATATTCATAGCTTATATCCATTTTATATACACATGTAAATGTACTTCTTTCACTCAAATATTTCCAGTTAAAAAAGGGAATTAAATATACAAAGCCAAAACTCCGGTATATTATCAAGAAAATTGATTCTAATTGGGTAAATCCCACTGTTTGGCAACTTGAGGAAGGTTTCTGCTCTTGATACAATAGTATGAAGTGTTGGGAAGTCCTACTTGATAAGACCGTTACTACACAATGTTTTACACAATGTATTACTGACGATGCGTTTATTTCTTTGTAGCCAAGTCCTTGAGGTGATGAGTGCAGCCCGACAGACAGAAATCTGTGAACTGGCTGATCAGCTCTACAACAACACCTGCCAGTTATTTTTTCCTCAATAAAAGCCTTATCATAAGGAAATGAAAGTCTTTGTTTTTGTACTTAAATTTGCATACAGGAAATACATATATACAACTCTACATGTACATGTAGGTATTTATCTGAAATAATTAACCTCGTAATAGTACATGGCAAATTACATCTAAATGAGATGTATATTTACAAACACAAATCCTCCAATCTACTCGTATTACATACCGGTACAAGAAGAATAAAGTTCCACAAAAATACATGTACATTTACATGTCCACAAAAATACATGTACAAAAGTACATGTACCCCAGTACATATACATGTCCATGAACGCTTCCTATTTGACATTGGCCTTTGTCTTTCAGAGTTTTAATTTAATTTACTTTGTGAATCATGAATTCATAAAGGAAACAGCAGATAGGTTATCAATTATAAGTTTATTAAAATGATGTAGCAATATGTATAAAAATTTTCTGTACAAAATAATTTGTATATGATTCACAACACAAGCATTTACCGTCATCATTTCAGTATGTCAATAAACAAAGGAAACTGGAGAGCCAGTTCCAAGAACAGGTTTTCAAACCAAAATCTCTGAAACCATACCATCATTTATACTGAAACAGAATCAAAAAGCAATTTTCTAGATAATTGATTTAAATTTGAGCTTGATTGTCAACTTTTTTGCGCTACTTGTTTCCACCTGGAAATTTCTGTTTTTGCCATTTTCTTGTTTATAATAGTTAATTCATATATGAAAATGTATTCTTTGAACACACAATTCAAAAAAGTTTTTATGAGAAAGCAAAACCTAATAGGTAAATGGTTTACATGCGAACATAATCTATAGTACAAAAATTTAGCAAAAAACAATTAAAAACTGGATCAATAAATCTACATGAAATTTGTAGTACAAACTAATATTTTCCACATCATTGAATATTGCAAGGAATGTTTGTAAAATATATGGACATGGTAAAAAAAAAAGAATCTCAGTCTCTCGTACTCCAAATAGTGATTTATTAAAAATGGCAATAAGGCACGAATCTGATACAAAGGAAGGGACAATGGCATGCAATGGGGCCTTATGGGTAATTGATGACTGTACAAGACAGGGGCAGTCTCAGACTGTCCCCAGGATATTATATACACTACATCTCTAACTACTGGACACTCGTAAAAGTAGTATCCCACCTCACATATTGGATCAAACATGTATAAACACAACACATTAAAAAAATAAACGCATCTTCTTAATCCAATGCAAATTGTATACCAAGGAATCTGATAACTACAAATGTTTGTATGAATTTGATGTGGTAGCAATTATGCACATTCAAATACATGTACATGTATTTCATTCAAAATTTCCCTTTTTTGTACTTTTTCTCCCCCACCCCCTACAAAAATGATTTAAATTCTACTGAATAAGAGTTTTTTATATACAAAACCCAGGAATGTATTATTAGGAATATAGCCATAACTGATTTAAGTGATAAAAACTAAAACCATGACAAAATTTACCCCCCCCCCCCCCAAAAAAAATCTTTGAAAAACTGGAATGCTTAACCTAGCTGAATAAGTGGAAATGTAAAGGGAATGTTGTTCACTTCTCAACCCATCGGCTCTCCTGAATACTGTCCTTCAGAGCTCACAAAGTAGTTGTCAAAGAAGTCGCGTAGATATTCAAATGTTGGTCTGGAGTCGGCATTTCTCTTCCAGCACTGCAGCATGATGTCGTAGTATGGATCGGGGCACGGGATAATTCCGCCGGTAGGTTTCGGCATTCTGTAGCCTTTCTCTACCTTACTGAGCACTTCATGTCCATTCATTCCTTAAAAGAACAGTTCTCTGATTAGAAAGCTACAATGTAGTTTTTAACATACAGTGTATTTGGAAGTTTCCTGGCTTTTTTCATACCAATGATCAATATATTTCAGCAAGATATGTCATGGATTAACTGGGATTTTTTTTTACCTGGGTATGGGACTCTTCCAAATGTAATCAGTTCATACAACAGTACACCAAAGGACCACACGTCAGACTTGATGCTGAATTTACGGTCAAATGCAGCCTCTGGAGAAGTCCATTTGATGGGAAATTTTGTGTCTAAATAAGAAAGTATACGCTCATATCAAAAGATTTAAAGGTATTCAAACTAAATTTTATCTCAAAACCCTTTGATTATTTTAAATAACTATTCTACAATAACAATTTTACCCCATACTGCACTGAACATGAAAAGAATTCTTACGTTCATGGGCCTCATATATGTCCTCTTGAATCAATCGAGCCAATCCAAAGTCAGCCACCTTCACATCATTGTTTTCTCCCACCAGGATGTTAGCAGCCCTCAAGTCTCTGTGCACAAAGTTTTCATTTTCTAGATAGGCCATTCCATCTGCAATCTGTAAGAATATTAAAAGATTTCATTACACTACAAATATATGTACAAATGAAGATGTTTTGGACCTGCAAATTCTAAATATGTATTGTTTTAACCCTGTTTCAAATTTTTGATGCATTTTTAGGGGGAAAGGGAGGTGGAAAGGGGGGAGGGGTTAAATTAAAAAAAAAAACCAAAAAACCAAACGATTGTGTCTTTTTAACTCTCTCTTTCTGATGTCAGTGGATTAATGAACATTTAATATTTTACATGTAAATATACATGTTTACTGGTATATGATTTATTAGTCTCAAATCAATAGGTCTATATTTAAACTATTCCAATAAATGTACTTGCCTGTGAAGCCATGTCTACTAGTACGACAAACTTGAGAGCTCTGCCTTCGTCTTTTCGTAAGTAGTCGAGCAGAGCTCCGTGAATCATAAGTTCTGTGATGATCAGGATAGGTTCGCTCGTCGTACACACTGCCAACAGTTGTACCAGCTTGCGATGCCGTAGTTTGTGCATGAGCTTCGCTTCTCCTAAGAAGTCCTCTGCTGTCATAGCACCGGGCTTTAATGTTTTGACAGCCACATCTACCGTGTTTCTCCATTTACCTAAATTGATAAGCTTAGATGAATCTCTGTATCACCAATAATCAACATACTGTTCTGTACAGAGACACAAGAAATGAGGTGACTAACCAGCATGTACATCTCCAAAGCATCCGCTGCCGAGCTTCTTCATCAGTTTGACAGACTCGCGAGCCACCTCGAGCTCACGGAACTGGACAGTGGGCCGGACCTTAGGGCAAGCCTCTGTTAACTGACAGCATAAACCGTCCCCTACATCTATGGTGATAAAATGAGAGGGTAGGATTAATTCAATAAGACAGACTTTAGCAGGGTCTTCATCATATCACAAATAAAGACAATGATCCTATGTTGACAAAATATGAAGTCTCTATTTTGTAAAATTCAAAAAATTAATGGAACTACATGTAATTAAGTGTAGCATTAACCACAAAACACCTTTTTTTCTTCAGTACATGTACTACAAATATTTAGCTATTTCTTACTCTGATAGTGGTCGATAAGTTTGATCATGCTAGGGAATGTTCTGCGTGGACTGATATAAAACCCTCCATTATCCATCTTTCTTATCCTGTAGTGTTTTACACAAGCGTCATTCGTCTTAGGATCATGGTCACGTATAGACAGTACATAGGAAGCTTTGTCTGCAAAAGAGCATCAACAAATTTTCCAAATGTATACACACATGTACATGTAGGTAGACAGTGCTAATATCTTTTCTATAAGACCTCAAATGACCAAAGAATTATAATGTATGGAACAATCTTCTATGATAAAATGTAGAATTGACACAGGTTCCTCTAACACTCACCAGCAGCCTCACGGACCAGGAATGTCCCCACTTTGTTCCCCGGCAACATCAGCTGTTTGTCGGATTCTTTGCGGTCAACATTATACCACCAGCTACAAAGAATACAGCTCAAGTATAAAAACTTAACTCACCTTTATTGTAAAATTAGACTTTATAGGCTTTTATTCATTTAACAGAATGTAAACAATTACAGATATATTTGTAATATATACACTGTTATGTTGTATTTTTCACCAAACAACTATTCACACGAGAACTTACTCTTGAGTTTGAGGAGTATCGTCGTCTTTCGATATGTAGTTGCTGGGAATGTATCCTGTAAGTCCTGAGGCCAAGTGACGAGCCATCCACCAATCACAGTTCTGACTGGGAATCAAAAGATGAATAAAAATAGACAGGAAAAACAAATATGAAGAACCAGTAAAATAAAATCTACATAAACACTCCAAATAATATCATCAAATATAACCAGATTTGGCTAATTTTATCTACCAGTACTAGTCAAATTGACAAATTTAAGACTGAACTCATTAAGGGAAGGTATAGACAAGCATCATTGGATTTAGTTGAAGTGTACATACCTGGACTCTTCCACTTCCATCTTGTCTCCTTTTTTGAAAGACAAATCATCTTCGTTGATGGCATCAAAGTCATATAAGGCTCGGACAATGTGGGACTTATCTGTACAAAAATAAAATATCCATTTTAAATTTTGTCGGACAGTCCTACATGCATTTGAATAAATCATAAAATAAATATTTTATATATATACACCAGTTGGCTGCAGTACCTGACTTGGCTGGAGGTGGGGGGAGGGGTCTGACTGGACTGTTGATTCCAACATTGATGTCCGTAGGAGAAACTACCCCGGGTCCATTGACTTCAGTTGCCGGAGGTGGGGTCTTCTTTTCACTTGGTTTACTAAAACACTGACCCATATTTAAGCTCCACTGAAGTCTGTAAAATATATGGGTCATTAATAATTCCTTAAAACAGAGAAGCCTTTCATGTCCAATTAGAATAATGTTCAACTATATTAAAAGTAGCAGACCACATAAAAAATGTCCATGTATATATATGTTTTCATATCATCATTTAACTTTTGATTTCTTATTAATAGTATAAATTTTGAAATAGGCAAATTTTGAAATAGGCTTTTCTAATTAAAAAAATGCAGGTCATTTTTTCCAACTTGTGTTGGTAAAAAAGAAGGACCAACATAGGTCATTACAATGTTACAACCTCATACAATAGAGACAATGACATTGGTTTCAAATATTTTTTAAAGAATAAATTATGTTCAAATGTTCAGTTTCATGCTTTTTAAAATTTATACCCAGTCAAAGTAATTTTCAAAAGTCACTTCCAAGAATGACATTACTGTAAAATTAAAGCGATTTGCAATGATTTCTTTAAAATTGATCACAAAAGTCAATTATAAAAACATTAGGATTGAAGGTGCAATTTCAGTGTTATGTATGGACATGGACTAATCATCTGTGACATTTGCCATAATAGTGTATTTGGGTCATTTAGTGTGTCAATAGACTTACAACTAAAATAGGTTAATTAAAGTAAACATTACATGGACGTCTAATAGTGTAAATCTAGAATAGAAAGAAATCTCAGAGAGCTTAAGAATCCTAATTTCCATATCAAAACTGGGGTTACTGATTACTATCTAACAAATAACTGAAAAGAAAGTACATGTAGGCTATATAAAAAAGATGCAGAGTGAAATATGATATCAGAAAAGTACTTCACATATTTTCTAATCAAATAAAAGGCATATACATTCAATGATTTCACAAAATCGTGAGAAATAGCATCACAATACTGCCGTACTGACAAGTTGGGTGAAATGTTTACGGAAATGGGTAGGTTGTGGCAAAATTCTATGCAGGGTTTGGAAGACAAATACTCAGCTAAAAACCATGTCGAAAACTTTTTTTAAAAATAGACTGTCAATAATAATAAATCATAGGTTACATTACCAGTTTATCATCAGGGAAAATACTCCATCTTTTTACAATAAACCTACAAACTTAAATGATCAGGAAGTCGGAATATTATCCGGAAGATATTTGACCCGAAACCACGTAATTTCTCGCTTCAATCTCGCGAGACTTTTCTTTAGCAAGCGTACGCTAACTTATTCGTCATTTTAAAAATATGTTACACACTATGTTTAACATTTTTTGTTAAACATAACTTTTCAGATGTTAGATACAACAACAACAAACAAAAAAAAAAAAAAAAACCCCAAAACAAACAAACAAATGAAAACTCAAATCTAAGGATGATAACGAATGTTTTCTTCTCGAAGAATTCAATATTTAATCTATAAAAGTCATGCATTTAAAAAAAATCCGAAAAAGAGCGCAAATATAGGTGCACACGATACATACTAGTAATCCTATTTTATTGAATATTCAAGCAATATTTTCTTTTTATATAAAATGACTTTACGAAACAGATAGGCTATAATTGACTTTACCCACAATATCTTGGTATGATTGTGACGTCAGAAAGCCGACGTCATAATGCATTTCGTCATAATGTTCCCACCATATCAGTAGGTATAGTCACAAACAAGTTGCAATATTTTTCACAATGAATCGTGATATGATTCGAAGATCGTCTGTAAGAGAGTTAAAGGAAGAACTAGCACAGGAGAAGGAGTGGGCAGCACTTCATAAGAAGTCTGTAGAGGGCTGGACGAGCATCATCAGAGAAATTGAGGCTGAGACGGAGAAAGGATTAGATGATGAGAGCGAATGGAAGACACGGTAAACAAAGAGAGAGAGAGAGAGAGAGAGAGAGAGAGAGAGAGAGAGAGAGAGAGAGAGAGAGAGAGAGAGAGAGAGATCTGAATATATATTTTAAAGTTAATGTAGAAATATATAAATTGTTATCTTATTAACTTTTTTGCCAATTGACCCTGTCACATGTATAAACATATATACAAATATCAATGTTTTTTTGTTTTTTCTCATTCATGCTATTTAAAAAAAGGTACAACTACCAGACGCTTTACAACGCCAGCCTGAGGCGACAAGTGAAGAAGATGAGGGGAGAGGTCCGCCTCCTCCGTAACGGTGTTGCCCTGGCCCAGGTCAGCGCCGACATGGACCGGATGTCGACGGCCGGATGTCGTCAGCACGTCAAACACCTGAAAACCGAGCTCCTCTCGCTCAAAGGTAAAGCCATCCAACAGCGGACTCATTCTTCTCAGAAAAATATTGTTTCTTTCAATTTGACTGGTAGAATGAGTACAATTTTGCAAATTTAGCTCATTGCAATTTTATTCCCCAGCGTTGATATAGCACCGGTAATTTACGACAAAGAAAACCAATTGCTGTTTATATTAGGATGAAAACCACCTGACCGATGAACTTTATCAACCCTGACGTGTGGTTATTACTTTAAAAACCTGTTTTATTTGATTGCTTTATGATAAATATGAAATCGATAATCGGAATTCTAATTTTTTTGCATAACCTAGCTATGAGCCTCTAATATTTTCATAGGGAAAGGGGGTTAATATTTAATATTACTAATAAAGTGATTAACGAAACTCAGCCCATGTAGATATCCATATACCATGTCCACCAATTTAAACTGTAAGGTCTGTTTTCTTGCTGTGACCTTCTGCACATACATGTTAATGCTGCACTGTCCGTCCGTAATCTAAAATACAAGTGTTTTCTTCTTTGTTGCTTTATACAGATATCGTAAAGGATATAACTTTGGAAAAAGTAGGGTTTGACTCAATAGTACATTGTTGTAAAAGCACAAGCATGCCCAATTCAATGATTCCAAGTGCAAATTCTCTTGCCCACAAGCTTTTGTACACTAACTCACATACACACCAACACACCATATACCGACTCAGCTACTAAACCTATACCTCGATACAACAAGTTGTGCGAGGAATTAAACAGTTAATAGAAATTGTGCGTGTACGATTTGTCATAGTGTAAATTTAAAATTTACTTGGTGGTTTTAAATACAAAATTTACAAAGTGCATATACAAAATTTACAATATGACAATTGTCATGTTGTAAATTTACACCCACTCAATAAATTTAAAAAATACGATATTATGATATTGTAAACTTTGTATTGACAAACACCAAGCAAATCAAAACTTGTCATGTTATAAATTTTTATTTACACCCATCCAGTAAATTCAACATTTTACAAAAAAAATGACAGACCACTACTCCTATATGTTACAGAAATGAGGGAGCCAACAGCATTTTGGTCTACTGATTTAATCCTGTTTTAACCGGATTTATCTTGAAAGAAAGTTTACTTTCGAGCATGAACAACAATCTGGTTTCTCCAGAAAAATATGTGGAAACACTCTATGTATGCATAGATATACACATATTTTCCAGGATATACTGTTTTTTATATAGACAAATATCATGTAGCATCCGTTATTTGATACAGGTTTTTTTGTTACATGAGATACACGTTCATCATATATGCATGTTTTATGCCCTCTTTTCATTATAATCATAAGCTATGCTGTATGTGATCAGAGACATAAATAACAAAGACATTATTGTTATTTATGTCTCTGATGTGATGTATGCCCATTATCGACACAAGTCATTGTGATGTGTATTGTATTGTGTGTTTTAGGCCTGTGTACATCCTATGACCATCAGCTGGACGAGGAAGCGGCGGGGTACACAAGAGCTCAGGAGGAGATCCACTCCATTGTCAATGACGTCGGGTTTAGACAGGCGCTGAAAATCGAAAAGCAGGAGACACTGGATAAATCTCTGCCTCCAATCGGCGTCCGGCCCCGCCCACTGGACCACGCTCAAGACCCTGACAACACGCCCAATATTCAACAAAGGCCAATCAGCATTCGGCCCCGCTTGGGTAACACGCCCGCTTCTCATCTTCGAAAGCAAGAGAAACTTCCAACCATAAAACCAAAATCTCTTCAGAGCAAATCCTCATACCTAGAAATGTACGAGAAAACCAAAGCCAAAAGGCAGACAAAATGCCAGCCCAAATCTGCTAGAAAGAGGGTTCACTTCTGTGACCCTGTGTGACGTAGGCCAATCACCAAATCAACACACCGGTGAGTGTTCTCCCTTTGCCAGGGCTTCAAGAGAATCGCTTGGACACATCATTGCAGAGACCGTGTAGATCCCACGCTTCACTCCAATCGCCCTGGCAACACTCAGCATCATACCAGCTTGAACTCTCCCCTGAACTTTTCTATAAAAATCTGAATTTTTTAAAACACTTATTACCATGAGAGAAAATAGAAAGCTTTTTGTCATAAATATTTTACTGTACAAAACAAGATGAATGTTTTAAACAATACATAAAATACACACAGAATAAACTGAATAAAGCATCATAATTCACAGTATGGCAAATATTCGGCGTCTTCTTTGAAGCACACAAAGAAGAAACAAGTACAGTATCTATAATACTCTCTCTGTCGGGTCCATCACAAAGATCGCACTCCCGATAACGCGCTACTTCCCAGAGAAGAGCTGCATCTGTAAAGGACAAAATCATTAAGTTGTAAGTCAGTCCAAGAGAGTTATAAAAGTTATGTAAGACATGACTTACATATGATCGACCCGCCTTACCACAGTGTCCCCCAGGGCCTGGAAACTGCCGCGGCGGGGGGAGGAATGCCGGGACTCGGAGAAGTTAAACAGACTCCCAGTGCTACTCTTGCGTTCACAGCGCTCAGAGTCCTGTAAACAAAGCAACAACAGAAATACATACACTGTAACAGAGGTCTGTGTCTAATACATGTGCAAGTTCTTTGATATTCTATGCTACGGTCGTGATCGGACAAGGAAGCAGTGTGGGATACGATAAGATGAATAGACTGTCGAGTATAGTCACATCTTTGTCCATACATGTATATAAAATATTAATAAGGATAAAAGAAAGTTACTGCATTCAGCCATTCATATTTTAACCGTCATTAAATCGCGACCAAAAGACACAAAATCAACCACCTGGTTATTTTTCAAGTCAAGGACCTCTGTTTTGCAGTTAAAGTTATCTGCAAAATAGTAGTATTTTGTATTGCTATGTAAAACTGCAATTTACGGTATACTGTACTTGTTGTAACTTGGTATCAAGTCTTCATAAACGATAAAGTGTATTAACTTAATTATCAAGTATTACCGCTGTAAAGTAAGTATTCAAAAGTGAATTTTGTTTATTAAAAATCTCTGGTGAAAAATAGCAGGGTCCTAACTTGAAAAAGAATAATATTTAATGCAACATCATCATCTCTCTCTCTCTCTCTCTCTCTCTCTCTCTCTCTCTCTCTCTCTCTCGTTATATGCTCACGTGGTTATAATGACCCATATTCTGTAGACTTGGACGTCGATTTCTGTCCGCATACACGCCGTCGTCTGGGGTCAGACTAATGGCCGGGGTGCCTCCCCCGGGGGGTACCAAGCTGAATCTGCGCAAAGGTTCCTTATTGGTCACTGATAGGGTTTCTCTTTCCTTAAAAAATATCAAGAGATACAAGGAATTCAGTAAATTAGAGCAAAAACTGAAAGCTATATACAAATTTTATATAAATATTTTCCTCGGGGACCCTATGATAGAAAACAATTTGTGTCAACTCAGCGAAATAATGATCACCGATCATCTGATCTTCGTTCCTATGGAGACGTTGAACTCTCCCTTGGGCTCCAGCGGAAGCAACTAGGTTTTTTTTCCAGAGTTAATGATGTGTCGACTTCCTTCTTATATTTACAATAATGAGACCTCACACTGTTTCAATTTCAACTAATTCATCAAAGAACTTCGTCATGAAATTAAGATATTGGTATGCTGCAACTTGTACTTACTGCAAAATGAGTCAACGCGTGCCTCAACATTCATGTGTCATTGTGTTTAAATACATGCAATATATAATAACTGTATTGATTTGTATATGCACGTATATCTCAAAAATATTATTCTATCTCCAAAATATTATCGAACACTATATTTATTTATTTATTTATTAAAAAAGCATAAAATGACGGATGCTGGAAATAGACGATTCCGTACAACAGACAACAGACCAAAACAACAATGTAAACAACTGCATAATAACCCGAGTACTAGCAGTACACAGGAATCTCAATGACATTTTATAAATAGTATCATAACATTGACTTAAACTCCAATCTCTATCATTACATAACATATATGACTTTTATATAAAAAGATAATTATACACACAAATGACAAACAAGTTTCTAATACCAGTTGCATGTACCACATATATTTACCTTTATCTTTGAAAGCTCTGGGCTATTCGGTGCTATTAAAAAAAAGAAAACAACGATGTTTTGTAGTACAATTAAACATTTGAAGCTTCTTTTTTAGATTCGTCCTTGATTTTTAAATAGATATGCCTGATTTTGGACCTACTATATACTATTATAAAATTAACGGAGAGTAAAGTTTGCATATAAATATCTAAAACAAATCCAAGCCTCTATACAATATTATAGTCACACCTCACCGGATCTCTCATATAAAGTCCAACAGATAACAACATTTTCGAATGCTGCCAAAATGCTGACGGAAAATGGAACGGAACGAAATGATAGTTTCGTATCATCTGTCATCCTATAATGCATCATCTGTCATCCAATAATACATGGATTTGCAGACACGCAGACTATATAGACAACGCTAATCGTCTATGACAAAACTCTATATGGGCACATTGATGAGACATCAGTCCTTTCTAAATCGGGCACCGACCCAATATAATACAATATTTACATTTACTGAGTATTTTCTCATCTCCGATGATGTTTATACTGCCGAATCGCGATCTTATTTGTCTGAGTATGAATATGTGCATTCCTTAACTTTTTAAAACCGCCAACAAACGAATTATTTAGCAGTTTCATTGCATCTAGTGACAATGTTTAATCAGGTAGTTAATAGAAATGCTGCTTATATTGTTAAATCGCGTTTTACTTTTATTCTTTTAAGGTTCCTATTCGTAGAAAAGTTCGTGATATACATGTATCGAACCTAGCTACCAATGCACGAACTGAAGTCAGACTCACAAATATGTCTTAAATAGAAGATTCCATATATGGAATATATATATACACGGCTTTTCCCATTACGTTACTTTTTGGAGCGATTCAAATGATTTGAAATACGTTTGTTTTATACGAGCTATGAAGGTAGCGACCATTGCGGATATTAAGAAAAGTACTTACACGGGTTGTATATTTTTTTTCTGTGATGTATTTCAGGAATCTCTCAGTAATTTTTTGGTATGAAAATATTTACAGAATATATTTCTATATTAGTTTAACAAGTCCAAAACATTGCACAACTTTTTGTGCGCAATAAATATACAGTTTTGTATGGATGGAACTGCAGCTCTACGGTCCGTCAATCCGAATTTCCCCTAGAGCTACAGTTCTGTAGCTATGTGTTTTGTAGCTATGGTGTTCTGTAGCTATGGTGTTCTGTAGCTATGGTGTTCGCTACCTTCATTCCCACATGAACCACTAAAGAAAGCATCATATTGTTTGATTAAATGATAAAAAAAAACCACAATGAAAAAAAAACAACAACCCGCATTATAAATAATTGGTTAGATACACAGCAAATCGGTTCTGGTTGGGTTTTTTCCCCAGTTATTAACGATATCATTTTGCCATTCCCTTCCGTTCCACGTTAAAGGAGGCGGGATGGTCAACGAATCTACCTTAAATTTCTAAATATGATTTATTCTAGCTACACACTTTCATTTGGTTCTATTTTAGCTTTTAAATTTGATTTTTTTCTTATATCTTAATGCACAGCTCTTCTTTCCAAGGAGATCAATACAGTCTAAAAATGGCCATGACCACCCATACCTCTTAGGCACCACCATTGTTTTCAACCCATCCGCGTCCGAGTTTTTTTAACTTTTGAACTCGAAATATGAAGGGCAAAAAGGAATACTAATATACCGAGCTCTAGTTCATAGGAGCAGAATGGACATTAAATTAGTTGCAATGAAAATGAGAATGATAATCTGCGTTTATTGCAATCATTGATGGAAAACGTTCTGTCGCCGTTTATCTCACCCCCCCCCCCCCCCCCCATGTACCATTGTATATTATAGATGGTTTGAGTGGATAAATGAATTGGAAATTTGTTTGCGTATCTCAATGAGGTGTGACTGACGAATACTTGACCAAGCCCATGATATCAACAGTACAATAATAATCAACACACTGATTGTTTTCGATATGCATCCAAATAATTTAGTTAATATAAATATTAAAGATAAAAAAATATGCTAGTAATTAAACACAAAGACTGCGCAATACGTCTTAATGCTATTTTTTACTATGACAATACCAACAAAATTCTATGCTAGCACGACTCGAATTATGAAGAGCAAAAAGGAATACTAAATCTACATACCGAGCTCTATAGGAGCAGAAAGGAAACTAAATTAGTTGCAATGAAAATGAAAGAGAATGATAATCTGCGTTTATTGCAATAAACTGCCCCAAGTCAATACAATGCATGACATATCACACGTCTAATTCTGCTGTGTCCGCCATGCTAAACTCTCAGTACCATGTCCTGACAAAAGTCAATAAAACGAACTCAAACTAGCCATGCTTAGTAATTGGACAAACTAATAAAGTTGTCATGAAAACAAATTCTAACTAAAGTCATCAAATATCAAATTAATGGTTGAAATTAACCATGCACTCAAAATGCTACAGCAGCAAATCGGTTGATAAAGAAGGGAAACAATGCACTAGGGCTGGGGGTCTAAGTCTACTCGGACTGACGGGTCTAACTCTACGCGCATTCTCTGTGGGGTGGGGTAAACAGTTACCTTCTTGACTGGAATTACGGGAAAGCCTCCCTCTAGTCAGTGACGAAATGGAACATTCTGGGAAAGGGAGAACTAGACAAATATGGTCACGGTCTGGTGATCAGTAGCCATGACAACACACTCACACACAAACGGTTCAATTTTGTGCAGATAAAATCTTTATCATTTTTCATTCTAATGTTGATAGTTGTATTTGATGGGTCAAATCGAAGGGTACAAATGCTGTGCAGCATTCTTACCTGTTCTGCTTTTCTGGATCCCCGTGGATGAAGAATTAGCAACGAACAGCAAATTCTTGTCACTTCCTCCAGATGCAAGCCGCTCCCTAAAAGATAAATCAGGCCCCAAGATCAGAGAAGTTTTTAAAATTCTAAATTTAAATCATTTATAAAATACTTCTTTGGAACGTAATTGCAAAAATAAAAAAAGAAGTTTTTTTTTTAAATGTCCCTTAATTAAATGCCAGATATGATCAAGGACCAATCAAATGTTTGTTACACCGAATAATTATAAAGAGACTTTAAAGCCTAATTAGCTTTATCAATGTAATGTAAAATAAAGAAAAACTTGTTATTTTGTAAAGTAGTGAAAGTTCAGTTAAAAAACTCAAAAGAAATTTAACATAAAAAAGTGATATACTTTCTTGTTAAGTGTTCGAATACGCGATTTTATTTTTGTGTATGTCCTTTGTTGTGCATGAAAATAATAATTTTCTAGATATTTTGTTATTTCTTAAAAAAAATATTCTATATGAATCAATCGTCAAGTGTATGCACTCAGGCCTACATGTATAAGCTATTTTGCGTAATCCTAAGCAAAGTTTGTGTTATTGTTTCACTTTGTGTTATTTATTTGACGCAATGAGGAAACAAGCATATATGTTCGAATGACAAACACAAGTGTATACAGGAACGTGTTGTTTTACATTTAAAAGATAAGATTTAAATAGCTATAAAATAATCTACAATATGTTGTTATAACAGATAAGTCTTTAAATGTAACACTTTGACCGTAAATAGACGTGCGTGCTGTAAGACGATCCGTAGTACACCCTACTAGCGACACAAACAGACAAGGGTGGGCCGGAATCCGTCACGTATTTGTGTCACGTGTACATGTACTTTCTCCATTTTACTTCCTGCACTTGAATCTAGATATAGAGGTGTGTTCAACAGAGCAGGCTCCATACCTCCATGAGCGCTCGCGAGCGCCCTCTCTGCTGAACAGGCCTCTGACGTAATCACGAGTAAACAGAGGCAAACGAAACCCCAAGTACATTAACACATGTTTTATTGAAGCCCATATACACTATATGTAACGCTATGCGGTGTGATTGAATGCCCATATATACTATATGTAACGCTATGCGGTGTGATTGAATGTCCATATGTACTATACGTAACGGCAGGCGGTGTGATTTTTAGTATAAAGTTTAAAGTAATATGAGCTGTATTTGTTAGCAGCAAAATCCTGCTATTATGATAACTCTGCATGTTGAAACCTTTACGATAAATAAGATTTTAAAAAATCATTAAATTATCATAAGATTCCTCTCCTAATGAAACATATCATATAACCAATTTTTTTTACAGGACAACAATAATTTAACTTTGCTTTAATAAGGGTCTCAAAATAGCTTTTCATATGAAATGTGACTAACAAAAGTTATCTTTTTGTTATTTTAGTAAAAACTTTTAGTAATTTTACAATAAAAAAATTACGTTAAGAAAATTGCACCTCATTCACACTATTGCTCAACACAACAAAATATTTATTCCTGTCAAAGTATATAGACTGTGATTATTCAATGCTAGCAATCAATTCGTTCACAGGAAAAAGGAAATGTATACTTGTTACTTATAAATATAAACATTTCCCTTTAATTTATCTGTTGTTTCCCTTTATAGATTTTTCATGGTATTGATTAGCTTTTGCCTTCATTTTGAATTGTTTGATTCTAACACGAAATATCATATCTTTAAATCTATGATTTGTATTTTTAAATTGACAAATTGTAGACAACAATCCTCGCCAACATATTGGATTAAAATATTTTATAACCTTTCTGAAATAGAATTAGTTTGTTTACGAATAATGCTCTCTATCATTTGCCACGACAGTCAATTTTAACAAATCTAGCAAAGAAAGAATCCCCAAACCGCTAACATGGAAATTTCCGCCTTCTAAGATGATACATTTTCATTACGCATTATATTTCCTGATTGTGGATACCTAGACTCTTCATATCGTTACTAATAAAACCAAGTAAAACCCGGCTATAGTGATATAGTGTGTAGTAATTTGCTTTAAAAAGTGTACTAAGATTTTGTCAGTGTGTTTTTGGTTACGATGTCGTTAAATCAAGTTTCTTGTGTTTGGTAACGATGTTGTTGTTAAGGTTTGCCAGTTTTTTAAAGTTTTTGTTGTTAAGGTTTGCCAGTTTTGTGTGTTGATATTGTTGTTAAGGTTCGACAGTTCTGTGTGTTTATGTTGTTAAGGTTTGCCAGTTTTGTGCGTTTGGTTACGATATTGTTGTTAAGATTTGCCAGTTTTGTGTGTTGATGTTGTTAAAATTTGTCAGTTTTGTGTGTTTGGTTAGGATGTCGTTAAGGTTTGCCAGATTTATGTGTTGATGTTGTTAAGGTTTGACAGTTTTTGTGTTTTAAACGTTGCCAGTTTTGTGTGTTCATTTTGTTGTTGTTAAGGTTTGCCAGTTTTGTGTACTTTTTTTTGTTGATAAGAGTTGGCAGTTTTGTGTTTTGATTTTGTTGTTAAGGTTTGGCAGTTTTGTGCTTTGATTTTGTTGTTAAGGTTCGACAGTTTTTGTGTTTTTAAAAGGTTTGCCAGTTTTGTGTGTTGGTGTTGTTCTTAAGGTTTGCCAGTTGTGTGTGTTTGCCAGTTTTGTGTGTTAATGTTTGCCAGTTTTGTGTGTTTGCCAGTTTTGTGTGTTAATGTTTGCCAATTTTGTGTGTTTGCCAGTTTTGTGTGTTAATGTTTGCCAGTTTTGTGTATTTGGTTAGGATGTCGCTGTTAAGGTTTGCCAGATTTGTGTGTTGGTATTGTTAATGTTTGACAGTTTTTGTGTTTTAAGTTTTTGTGTGTTTCGTTGTTTAGATTGCAGTTGTATGTGTTTCGTTGTTGTTAAAGTTTTCCAGAAACAATTGGTTTGGTTACAAGGTTGTTGTTAAGGTTTATTACTGCCAGTCCGTTTAGCTACGATGTTACTTTGTTACTGCTTAGAGTGTGATAAGGATATAACAGCTAAAAGCTGTTTAGGTACAATGTAAGGATTGAATGGGGTTTAGACATTGCCTGTGTATTTTATTATTTGCAGTTACCGGCAATCGATTTGAGACTTTGCAAGTATCAAATGTTGCTGTTAAAGGGACCTGGACACGATTTCAGATGAAAATTTTATTTTTGATTTTTATGTATTAAATAGTTTACTTGTGTATTTTGAATGATTTACCAAAATTTGAATGTTAGAAGTCGTGTTACAAGCAAGATACAGAAGATAGAAGTCGTTGTTATGTAAACAAAGCTCGAGTCTTATAATTGTTTACAAATAAAATAAAGTAAAGAAATTCCCATTTCTTTGACAAAATAACTTGTGGAAACAAGATAAACTTGTTAAATGTGTTCATAAATAAGTTTATCAACAACAAAATGCAACATCAGATTGAACATTTTACCAATTCAAGACATATGTAAACAATAACAGGACTCGAGCTTTGTTTACAAAACAATGACTTTTAACCTCTGTAACTCGCTTGTAACTCGATATTTGACTTTCAAATTTTGACAGAGCATTAAAAACATCCATATTGACCATTCTAGACATTAAAAGTGAAAAAATATATTTTTAAAAAATTTAGCTCAAATCGTGTCCAAGTCACTTTAAGGAATAGTGAGTGCAAATAAGGTTTAAAATATTCCAAAGTGTTTGGTTGCATCTTGACGAGACATTTTATGAAGATTTGTCAGTACCAGGACTTGTATGTTTGATTTCGATGACGCCCAGAGTTAACACCTACTATTGGAAATAAAGTAATGTTTTGTCATTACCAGTGTTAGCTAAGAGTTAACTGTTAACTAGCGAGGAGTGTAATTAGTTAATCAAACAAGAGCTGTCACCTTTTGGAGGATGAGGCGGAGCTGGAGGTCCCGTTACTTCTCCTGTGCTGGTCAATCAGCCCCAGCATCTCATACAGCACGTCCATCATCACACAGAACTGAAAAAATGTTAAACATTCAAAAGACAAGAAAAGATTAGTTTCAGAAATCTGAACTTGTTTTTCAAATAAAATAAGCATCGGGAACGTAAAAGTCAAGACATTCAAATTGTTTGCCAGTAAATCCATTTTAGATGAATCACAAGCCCAAAGAGTGTTCCATGTCATCACAAATCGTCCTAAATAATGGCCACGCTGTCACTTAAATAAATTTCTTTACGATATTATTTCAACATTGCGTGTTCAATTTATCTCTGCTTCAACAACAGGGATCCAATATTAGTGAACCATCCCCTGTTCCTATTCTCCTTTACTGTACAGTTTTCAATTACATGTAAATTGTCCCTTTTTTATCAGGATAATATCATGAAATTTACGACCAGAAATCGATTGATTTGATACAATGTTTGTGAGAATGAGACATTTAACTTCTCCAATTTCTACTCAACTCTCATTAAAACATGTGGCCAGAAACAGACTGGCCTTCTGCTGCAATAAAGACAACTAATCGCCTTATCATGGACTTCATATACCCTCAGGAAATCCACAAAACAAAACGTAGCACCTCTCACACGGACTGATATTGACCATGGACACACTATCTACAGGAAGCACATTTAAATTCTGCATAAATGGACAGATTTATAGTTAAAGTTTTCATAATTTATATTATTGTCATAACGAATCAAGGAAATTCGTGATTGATACATATACACTGAAACTTGTGTTACTGATAAAGATTAACTCTGAAGTGAATTTAAAAACAGTGAAATCTGGCAATCTCTTGTACACGATTCGTTTTGCCGTAAGTATCAGCTGTTTGTACAAACCTGATAGTATGTTTCATAATGTGAAAATTCTAATGATGTATTGATTGAAGCCGCAGACACATTTACATTAAGCTAAAAATTGTAAAAGCCATTCCTGTAATGAATTCTAGAAGAAATCACTGCGGTACGGAAACATTGCTAAACAAATTACCCAGACAAAATGCTATTGCACTAGCATACTAATATTCAAGAATGTGCATTAGCTGCAATACAATTGAGGTTACTGCAACATTCACCGCAAAAAAGGCACGTCAATCTGACGATTGCATCTCTTGTGTCTTCTCTCTGTAACTTTTTGACAAAGCTGCATGACAGCATACATAATTTGCGTCTTCTCTCTGTAGCTTACATGACTCAGCATACAATTTTTGAAATCTCTCTCTCTCTCTCTCTCTCTCTCTCTCTCTCTCTCTCCGCACATGCACAAAATAATATATCTCACAACTTAGACTATTTTACCTGGATTTAATTGATATCATTATAACTTTACCAACTTCCTCTTCTTAATTATATCTGTACCGCAGAATTTACTGAAGCTAAAGAAATCACCTCTTCTTTGTGGCTAATGACCCGGACTTGAGTAATTACCTGATCAGCGCTGAGGTCTGGGTCCACAACATGGGGTAGAAGAGACGGCATTCCACTCCGCGCCAGAAAGACTTTGGTTAACACGGCGTCCCTTTTATTCAATAAGTGTCTATATACACCTAAAAGTACATTTTTTTATATATCTTTACCTAAAAGAAAGACAATGTTTCACGCATCGCCCATTAATGGAACAAAGGAACACAAAGAAATGAAGATTCAAAAAAAGTTTCTTACCAACAACCGCCATTACTACTGATGCATCATGTGAATTTGCAATGTCGACAAGAAATGGAAGGACGTCGTCTCTAATGGTGAATGGGTTCATAATGCTCAGCAAATGTTTTATACAGGACAATATTATAAGCTTTATCTGAAAAAAAAACCCACACAATTTTCTGTTATAAATTGTATCCAGATCTTTTGAAAGGCCATGAATAACATCAGTGCTTTAACAAGGACGTGTAAATACAAAGAACGTTCATAAATCTTTCTAATATGAAAATGGTAAAGGTACGTGATTACTAAGTATTTTCCTAAATTCGATCGTGACATTAGTATCTTTGAGTAGTGACAAACTGTTATTCTGCGTTTTTATCCCTCCAATGAATATAAAATATTGATACCAATTAGGTTCCTGCCTTAAAACCCGGTTCGTTCTTTAGAAGATGTACAAGCTTAACTAAAAGTCAATGACATGAAATAACAGTTTGAGCTGAAGACCCCTGACAATTTTTAAAAAGCCTTTACAATAAGTCATAGGTCATTGTTCTCTGCTATATAAATATAATAACAGTATATAATGCTATTAGATAAGTGTATTTGCCTTGACATCGACCGTCTGTAGGAATTGCCCCTTGGTACAGGGGAGGACGTTAGTTCTTAGAACAGCGTCGTCTAAACAATCCTTGACTACTAGTAAGGCGTTCAGGGCAGCTTCCTGGAAATAAAACACAGCTAAAACACGGCTTAAACACAGCTAAAACACGGCTAAAACACGCGACCAATATGAACAGACATTGTAGTGAACAAAACGGAGATTTACAAATAACAAAAATAACAAAACTGCAATCCAGTCACTTTATTAAAGTAAGTATTCATATTTATAAATACAAGATTGAAGTACGTCTGTAAAACGTGAATGGCAACTGATGTAAAATGTTAAAATCGGATAAGGAAGTCGTAAAATGGAGATAGACGTCGAGACGAATAGAAAATGAAGTCATTGAAAGGAGCACATTTCCATTTAATTGCTATGAACAGTTCATTGAGTGTTTTCATTTACATAAGCGGGTGACAATGGGGATCTTTATTGCAGAAAAGACAAGATGATTACCTGAATTTTATAGGACTCCGATTTAATATGCTTGAGGATAAACGGAATAACATCAGCGCGGACTTGGTTAGAGGTGCATTTGGATGCTATGACATCGATTTTATTCAGAAGATACACAGTGCCCTGTAAGAGTAATGTCTCAATCAAAACCAAAACCTCATATTAGTAAATGAAAACACAAGGAAGATGATCGCTCATAGATCAGACAAGAGAGAGGGAATCGGACGCGCCGAAGAAACTTAAATGCAAACTATAAAATGTACAAAGAAGCACGTTATGTCACACATAACTATCACAATGCTAGTAGTTTAATAGTTAAACAACTTTAGCGTCTTAATTGGCCGGCATTAGACCACTGAAGAAATATATGTAGACTATCAATTTTATATAAAATTACACACCATTTAGTTGCTATAGACCAAAACCTGTATCTAGTTTCACAGACAACAACCATCACACTTTAATGTTAGTCCTCTTCATTTTCAGACCTTATGTACACTTACAGATTACTACAAATACAGCTTTTTCCCTCACACAGTGACACTGTGGAAGTCCTTCCACAATCAGTGGTGTAAGCAGCCTCTTTTGGCCAGTTTAAAACTGTTGTCCAAAATTATGTCCCATAGCTCTAAAATTTCTACAGTGTGTTATGTAAATAAATATGTACATATACTTTTTTATGCACAATGTTAATACTTAATTTTTTTCTAGCACTTGGTTGATTTTTATATGTTTTTTTCTTTCTTATTCCTTAGTCCGCTCACGCAACGCCAGCATATAGTCATCAGGATTGATGGAATGCTGTACAATGTAGATGTAGATATGGGGCGTAAGACTCAGACGGAACAGCAATAATCAGCGTGCCCCAGGGGAGACAATTAGTCATCAGGAGCCATCTGAATGTAACACTAACCAGATTCTGTCATTCACGCCTACAGCAACATTCAAAGGCCACATCCATGACTTCTTGAAATATTGCAAAACGTGTTTTATGAATTTTAACTTTATTCCTAAAGGGATATTGGAGATTTTGTTTCTTACGCCCATGGTATCCATATAAATGGTTTAGAATTACGCCGTTTTGAGATGCTTTGATAGGCTCTGTGTACTACAAGTCTTGTGGGCCTCAGACAGTCATTAATGAAATAAATCAGGAATGATTTAATTACTCTCAAAGAACACACCATGTATTTGTACATTTTCGTTACGAAACTTGCGTATAGTCAGTGACATAATTAATCTTCTTTATTATTTTTTTACCATAATCAATCAGTTTTTTGAAATGTCTATAAACACATTGCCTGGATAAAAGAGTCTTAATTATTTTAAAGCAATGTAAGCTTTTATCAAAAGAAAAGATTTCTCTACTAATATACATGCATAGAAAACCAATTTTTGTACATTACAGGGTGACGTAATTATGCTTCAATCTGGGCCTCGTTCACCACCATTGCGTGATTTATTTTGGACGTCGTGTCAATAACTGCCGTCAGATGAGCAGACACATTGCGTTAGCGCGTTATGATAATTTGTCTGCTTATTTGACGGCAGTTACTAACACGTCGACGTCAGAAATAAATCATTCAATGCTCATATTTTTATTCCTTTATTGATGAAATCAATTGATTTATTAAATAAATCGATTTAAATTGCAGATCACGGAGGGAGTAAATTAGTAACAGCTAGAACCTCTGTTTTCTTACACCGGTTTAAACTGGTTATCGCATAAACTGTTGAGACGAGCCTTGAAAATATAATGTATAAAAATTAAATTAATATTATTATTGAATTATTGTAAAACATGGTGTGTTAATAACATGTATTTTTAAACCGATAATTATTTAATAAAAAATAATAAATTTATAAACTATAATCCTTTTGTCATTTTTAGTAGTAAATCCTAATTTCACAATAAAAAATATCTGACATGAAAAACGTAGCTCATATTACTAGTATATACCTCCTTATAGAAATCGATAACAAGTTTTATGCGGTGAATATGAAAAATTTATACTTAGGTGCTAAAAAAATTAAGATATAAGTGTCTGAGCTACTTTAAAACAAAGATAACCGAAACAGACTACTAGTATTTTCTACAGATATTGCAGAGTACTATTAATAAATTAATAAATTTTTTAACGTGGTTTTAAATCGAAAATCTCTAAAATATTCTAACAATTACACTACTTAGTTGAAAACTTGTTTGTCGGGCTTACTCTAAAAAATATGGATAATTACGCATCCCAAAGGCTCGTCTTTTTGTACTTTCTGTACTTTGATTTTTACATTAGTCGGTACATTGGTTTTGATAATTCTTATACGCCTGGTATATCTATTCTTGTACAACTGGGTACATTTTCTTCAAATTCAGGCGTCTGCGAATAATGGTATTAAAATTATTTTACATTTACAAGTCAACATCCACCTATATATATTGTATGAATTGGAAATTTCTCACCTGTTCGGACATTGAGCAATTGAACACGAACGTTATTTCTGGAAAGACATGTTGTGAAAACTCCTCTGAGGAAGAGTGCTGAACCAGCGACATCAGGGGAGGTAACGCGGTGGCAACAGAGTCACGTGACGTACACTCCTGGTGCAAACTGGGTAATAGACGGGAACAACGAATAGCCTAATGAAAATGGAAAAAAAATGTTTGATGACATCTTTGGTCAGGTGTCTCTAACTAGAAATCGCAATATCCTGAAATCGCAATATCCTTTGCACTATTTAGATATTGGTATTTGGAGGGTTCATACTGAATAAAGCTGGGAAAATGTTCATCCCCGTTTTATTTTCTCCCTGTTTGCCCACTTTGACAATGAATTTTAAAACGGGACTAACTATGCATGGTAATCAATATATTTTGCAAGTGTGGGGTAAATAATCCTGTTTACAGCATTGTTATATAAATAGAACAGCTGACCTTCGGAAGTAGTGGAATGTTCTGCGTAATGATGGAAAAAACTTGAGATTTATCGGAGGGACTCTTCAAGTGGAGGTTGTCCAGCTGTTGTAGGGTGGTGACGGTGGGGTCGTGGAACATCTTCAACTGGAACAGCAACCATTGCAACATAAAACATTACAGCAACCTACACATGATGTGTACAGCAACCTACACATGATGTGTACAGCAACCTACACATGATGTGTACAGCAACCTACACATTATGTTTACAGCAACATACACATTATGTTTACAGCAACCTATACATGATGTTTACAGCGAACTAAACACAAGCATTACAGCAACCAACACATGCCGATGAATTCAGACAACAGTAACTATACGCCTAGTTCATCTATAGGAAACATTCATTAGTACATCATTCTACTAATATTCCTCCGTCTTTAAAATGTATTAGTCTTAATTTTCTTTGTATTCCCTCTGATTTCTCGAGGTTTTTTTTAATGATAATTTGATCAATCTTATCCGCATGATCTATCTATTACATATACTGATACTCCATAAAGAGGTTCTTATAGTTCAACTATAATCTCAATGCAGAAATCGTTATCCTTGTGTGGAGATTTTCTGAGTGCACCTACCAGAGAGAAGCTGAGCGGACTGTGTGGCGGGGGAGTGCACTTACCAGAGAGAAGAGCTGCGCTGTAGGGCGGTAGCGGATGTCCCGGTTGATCATCTTCTCAACGGGGTCCACCAGAGCCGTGGGCATGGCGGGGGCAATGTCTCCGAACTTCTGTGTCAGCTGAAGAGAGAAAGCACCACATTGTGTATACATAAGCATAATGTGTCCGAGTTCAATGGCAACTTATCTGTTCTCGTGGGGGTCTGGTTTTATGGTTCGTCATCTCTCTTTTTAGCATAATAAGACATTGAGTTTCATGAATCAACACTCCTCTGTTGCTACCAACACGCAATATTTGACTGAATAGTCCTTGGGCTATTGTTAGAACCGATGGAAGAAATTTCTCTTCAAAATTGTAGTATCTACATATTTTTACCTTCTACCATTAATACTAATTATGAAAACACATATTATCTTTATTTGACATCTGTAAGTACTGTAGTGTGTTTGTAGTTTATATTTATATGTCTGACACGATGTTTTGAGATACATTTGTCTCGAGAACGTATATTTTTGTACCGAGATAAAATCCGCCAAAGAGAGCTCATGGTTAAATATTGATGGAAATGTGATCAGACAATAGTGCTGGATAACCATAATTTAGGTTCCTAAAATTCCTAAAATCACAAGCGAATGTTGGGTTTTATCCCGAGACAGAAATTGTGTATTTACATAATAGTGATGACACTGCTGATGCAGGAAGGGGAGACATCAACAATTACGCAATCATAACACAAAACTGGTTCATGCTGGCAATAAAAAAGTTAAAGCATTTTATTTTGCTGCAAAAACCAGCTAATATGATAAATCTGCATCTAACTTAAAAAAAATCATTAATTTTAGTCAGAGGAAAGATTTCTCTTCTAAGGAATATATAGCAGATCAATTTTTGTACAGGACGACAATAATTCAATTTTGCTCCAATTAATGTTTCTTAGCGGCCTTTTCCACAAATTATGGCTAACATAAATTAAAAAAACATGATATTTTTTATCATTTTAGTAGAAAATAGCATTTTCGTAAAAAAAATTTCAACATGAAAATTGCAGCTCATATTGCTTTAAACAATAAATTAAGGGTTTCAATTTTATATTGCAATGAGAAACCTTACAACGGATTAAATCACAAACAGTTGCGAAATCCTTGGATAAGAACCAATGTCGGAAACCTAAAGCCAGTCTCGAATATGCCTACAGACTGTGCATCAACTCACTGAATTTTTCTAGTTTCCATGCTTTATTTAGAATGGCCATTTACATTTTTGTAAAGGAAATCGTATATGTATAAATGACTACACGTTTTCACGACAATATTTTCTACAGTACCGAAAACGTGTTTCACTTTCGAATTGCATTCACGATGGATGGTCATTAATGAAAATAATAACGATGAATGATCAATGAATTAACGAACAGCAACGTATGCAACTGACCGTAGGTTTCCTTCATTGGGTAAAACCAGGCTTAATGAGATGCGTAGTTGTAATTTCTCCAAAAAAGGTATTTGTTCTCTGGGTATTTGGTTTTATTGGGAACCAAGAAATGAACATATAAACATAATTAGATTATATATAAAAATTTAAAACACTTAGTTTATAGCCGTCGGTCAATTCTGATCGAACATTTTTTAAAGGCCTTGGGCTGGGTGTTCATGACATGCAAGATTTTTAACAAGTTTTTTGGCTTTCCGTTGTTTCATTTACACCAAATCCGCAGTTGATTAGTGGCATCACAGGTAATCAAAGAATTGATGGTGCCGCATGATTTTTATTAACCCATTGAACTCGTTGGTTAAAGTCATGAAGGTTAAAGCTACGTAATTTTTTCTCCCCAACAGACTTTGCTAATAAACAGCTGGCAGTATAGCCCAGCCAGACTGGAATCGAGGTTCGACAAAATACCAATCGCACTGAGAAGGAACGGATATACCAAGACTGGTTGTAAAGGAATTAGATCATTACTATTTATTTTGAGAAATTCAAATGGGGAGTAGCCATTATTGTAGTTCGTATAAAGTTTTAAACCGTGTCTAGCTTTTAGTGTAGGTAAAAGGGTTAAAAGAAAGAACCCATTAATGTAGGTCGTATAATAAGTAAGATAACCACATACCGTGTCTAGCTGTCTAAGGTAGGTACCTGGATTATACTGAGCGTCAATCAGGGAGTAGCCATTATTGTAGATCGTATAATAAGTTTGAAAACCACATACCGTGTCTAGCTGTCTAAGGTAGGTACCTGGATTATACTGAGCGTCAATCAGGGAGTAGCCATTATTGTAGATCGTATAATAAGTTTGAAAACCACGTACCGTGTCTAGCTGTCTAAGGTAGGTACCTGGATTATACTGAGCGTCAATCAGGGAGTAGCCATTATTGTAGATCGTATAATAAGTTTGAAAACCACATACCGTGTCTAGCTGTCTAAGGTAGGTACTAGGGTTATACTGAGCGTCGATCAGGGAGTAGCCATTATTGTAGATGGTACAAATCAGCATCCCGAACGAGAACATATCGCTCACGTATGTGCACACTTCAGTTGTTTGAATTTCCGGCGCAATATAATTCAAGTCTGGTTGCGCCATCTTTGAGGCCTTGGGACTCCATGCTTTACAAGCGAAAGATTCCTGGATACAGAATGACAATAGTTGCATTTTCAGTTCAGTTACAAACCATATAAACTAATTTAAAATGTATATACAAGAACAAGATTACACGTGATTTATTTTTTTATACATATACTTTATATGTTTTAGTTTAATTTGATTACTTTTCGTACCAACAATTACTCTTATAATAACAGAAACAATAAGCCAATGCGCCATTTTCACCTGTAGCTGACCAAAGTAGCTATTGCCTTATTGACTATATACTAGTACACTACACAAAATCCTTGATGCGCATTTATTTCATGCAATACTAGTAGTAACGTAACGTTTATTATCTCTGACAACATACATGTGAATAAAGAACTTTCTTGTCAATTGAACATAAAATAGCCGTCATGTTCCGCTGCAAACTTACATGATTCTTTTTTAAAGTGAACACGTTTCAAACTAGCTCTAATTGCTTTAATTTAAAAACATACCATATACTAGTACATTACAAGAATAATCATTCTTGGATCATTCTGACATTTTTAAGGTTAATATACCCTTCCATCTTGAGTTTTTTCGGCAAATCCAAAGCAGGCTAATTTCCAGCGTCCTGATTGGGTGATGAGAATGGAGGCGGGGTTAACGTTCCTGTGGATGATGCGTTCAACGCCATGCACGTACATCAAGGCTTCAGTGATCTACGATATAAACCAGTAAAATTAACGAACGGGGGCACCATATGTTAGAAAATTACTTTGACCACTGTACTAATATGTTGTTAAAAGATTTTGAGTTTACCGGGTGATAGTAAATACAAAATTAACAACATGACCATACTTCAAATCAGCGTAAAACAAGGATATATGTATGAATTTAAGAAAAGTTATTTTATTAGTACACCAATATGACAGATACTTTATACATAAAGAATAAGATATAATGAATTGATAACCACGACATCAGCATTGGCCTACCTGGTAAATGCCACACTGGACTTCATGTTCCATTAAACCACACGTCTGTAAAAAAAAGACGACAATAATCAGAGAATATACGAGGGAATGTTTAATGCCTGATTTGTTATGTTACCGATACAACATGAGAAAAGCGTTTCACAACATGCATTAGATAATTTCATATGAAATTCCTCATTCTTCCAAAGTCTTAATTCATCAAAAGGGTTCGCACTTACAGTGTTGGACAGTTCTGGAGATGATCTATCAAACTTCTCCAGAAAGTTCGCTAAACTGCCAGCCACGGGCTCCGAGGCAAAAGCCAAGCTTTCTCTGTAAAATTAAATAAAACTTAAGTTTAAGAATAGTTAACAAGATATCTGTGAGCCAATGCTCACTAGTGATACCCCCGCTCTAATGTGAATATGCAAAATAAGCAAAGTCGTCATTTAACAGGAAGTCGACATCCAATTAGTACAAAAAAATATCCCACGATATGGCACGCCTGGACCAATAGTACGTGTTAAAATTTCAAGCATCTGCGATAAATAGTTGCTGAGAAATCTTTGACGAAAATTTGTTTGAAAATTTTGGCTAAAAATAAACAAAGTCGTCATTTAACAGAAAGTTGACGTCCGATTGGTACAAAAATATATCCCACGATATGGCATGCCTAGACAAATAGTGTGCTAAAATTTCAAGCATCTGCGATAAAAAGTTGCTGAGAAATCTTTGACGAAAATTTGTTTGAAAATTTTGGCTAAAACTAAATAAAGTCCTCATTTAACAGGAAGTTGACGTCCGATTGGTACAAAAATATATCCCACGATATGGCATGCCTAGACAAATAGTGTGTTTAAATTTCAAGCATCTGCGATAAATAGTTGCTGAGAAAAATGTGACAGAATTTTTTGTTACGGACGGACAGACGGACAGACAGACACACAAGGGTAAAACAGTATACCCCCTTCTCCTTCGGAGCGGGGGTATAATTATACCTAGTTTAGAATAAAAGACATTATTAATATTTTTTTGTCTTCGCAAAACCGCTGCATATTAATGATTTACTTGAAATACTAGTATTCATTCACACCTGTTTTTAAAGTGGACCGTCGTAGACATCAAAATTTACCTACAATTTATATCTAAACATCACTGTACATCAGTGCTTTGTCCATCATCTATCTACATTTGTCTCTCTGTATATGTTGTATAACTATATAGGATTTACGTAAAGTTTGTAAGTATTTATTGTATATAAATGTATATGCGATAATTTTTGGAAAATGAAAATTTATTAAATTTACATAGTAAAATTATCGAAAATATGCCTCGGACCCCCCCTGACAAACACAATTATCCTTCGGACCCCCCCCCCCCCTGGAAAAATTTTCTGGATCCGCGCATATGAATAGTTTGTTGTATTTGTTGTTTTACAATATAATTTACCTACAGTTTGTTGAATTCGTCATTTATCTATAGGAATTACCTAGAGTTTCTTTTTTGGACTTAATGTAAAAGTATATGATTTACCAAAAGTTTTTTGTTCTTGTTTAACGATAAAATTTACCTATAGTGTATTGTATTTGCTATATATCTATATGATTTACCTATAGAATGTTGTATTTGTTTTACAACTATGGGATTTACCTAAGGTTTGTTGGTTGTATTTGTTGTATTTATCTACTTATCAGCCTTTCTCTTTACAGTGTTAATCAATTGGAAATCTGTCGTTTTCCAACAACTGCCTTTCTATTCTTATTGTTAATCTACAACTAGTATTTACCTGTCATTTATACACATGTCTTTTTAGCCGGGGTTTATCAAGGATTAATATGTCTTCCTGTTTACAGTGTAGTTCGATGATTAACCTGTCGTTTTAAACACACCTGTCTTCCTGTTTACAGTGTAGTTCGATGATTAACCAACCTGTCTTCCCGTTTACAGTGTAGTTCGATGACTTACCTGTTGTTTTATACACACTTGTCTTCCCGTTTAAAGTGTAGTTCGATGATTTACCTGTGGTTTTATACACACCTGTCTTCCTGTAGACTACTTGACACAGTAAGGACGGAGGCGTTTGACATTTTGTTGAGTAGTGTGACGTCATGACGTAAGATCTCGGACACTTGCTCTCGTCGCCGTGGTTTGTGAAGTTTGTTAGCGACTTTTTTGTTGAAGATGAAAACAGAAGCACCCTGAAATTAAATTAAAAAAAAACAATGACTAAGACCTTACAGATTGATATAAAGGTCGTCTATAAAGGTCGTGTCTGGCGTACTTCTTTATATAAAGGTCGTCTCTGGCGTACTTCTTTTTTCAAAAATTGATTGAAAATGAAAGTCCTCTGTGTGTTTTTTATTTCATCGCATGCACCTCAATATCTATCATTTAACTTCAAACATTTTGTTTTTACCGAAGATTTGAAATGTGGCATTTTGCGGGATAAAAATAAAAAAAATTCTGTAGTACGTACTTTTTCAGTCTCTTCAGATATATTTAGATTTTAGATGGCACCTAGACAGTTTTACTTTAGTTATATGACTTGTACTATTCTCTTTTTAGAAGTGGACATGCATAGCCTATACATATTCTAACATGTCTAATGCAATTTTAGAACTTTACTAGATGATAACCCGCGCGAGCGCGGGAATTAACACTTAACAAATGAATGACATAATGCAATAATGTTGAATCATATTTTTTTCCGTATATATTGTGTCCGAATTATTTCTTTATAGTTTTCTTAACCTATTCTTTAAATTTGAAATAAAAAAAACTGCATAGCTGGATATTTAGAAAAGGGATGAAAAATTTAAACTGAATTGGATGATATATGCATGAACTTGTCCTTAATTCTGAGTTGAAAATGATTACAATGATTTTTTTTAAAAACCAGTGAGTGGGTATTTAGGAAGTCATATGTATAAATTTTGTTCTTTAGATCAAATTTCACAAATATTTTTATCCCTGTCCCAAATGTGAAGTTCAGATAAAAGACTGTTTCGAAAAAAAATGACACAAATAATGTATAAAGTTCACTACCAATCTGTCGTGGTATTAAAATGTATGAAACTAAAAAAAAAAACCGCTAGTGTATGCATATTTATTTGCATTTTTTTTAAACCAAAGTTTCTCGCTCTACACTTTCCGCCATAGTGTAAATTAGTCAAACCGCGTTCTTTGGCACCCCGTTCTGGTAAAAAATTCTTTCGATCAAAACTAAAATCGCATCAAATTTTTCCATTTCATTTATAAACTTTTTTGTATTAACCAAAAATGTCCCATTCAAGGTATGAATATCTACCCGCGATGCATGATGAACCCGTCCTACACTTTTCGCCAAGACGATAATTAGTCAAATTAGAGAAAATTAATGAAGCTTTATTGAAAACAACAGTCAAATTATTCAAAACAAACCATTTTGCTGCTGTAAATACATTTCATCTAAAAAATTAATTCATATTAATGAAGAATTCAACACTTTTCCCCCAACGGTTTTTACTCGCTTCAAATTTACACACCATGTTGACATTCGGAACTCTCTGGATTTTTCAAATCAAATGCACTGAGTTAGAGTTATCTCCCGTATTTTCTTTGATGAACAGAATATATACGTGTAGCAAACTTTCAATGAAAATTTACACGTATTTGTATTATCGTTTCTGAGTTTATCCATGCAAATGTGATATTGTGGAAACATAAACTAAAAAGCCTCCCGTGATTTAGCGTGAATGTAATGCGCATACGCAAGATTGTAAAATCCGAAAAATCCAGATGATTTCCGGATTTTTAAAAGGAATTTTCGTTGATTATTAATTAGTGAACCTTGATTGAGAAAAAATAAAAACATATTGGTAATCTTCAAGTACCAATGATGTTTAAAATATATAAAACAAAAGACAGTACTCTTCCGATTTCTCGGTATTAAAGCCCAAAAATTCGAGTCTCTTATTTTAGTATAGTATTATAGATGTTTTCTTCTTAAACAGAAAGTTAAAGTCAAATTGAAAGTAAAAAGTACAAAGAACTGTCATATCAAATAGGTAATGAAGTTTTTTAAACTTTTAAAACTGAAGATTTTTTTCGTATCGGAATGGATTCGATAACACCTCATCTCTAATCAATATCCTTTATTTATCATTGATGCTAGTTTTGACATGTCATTACAAAAATGGTATAATTTGATATAGTCTGGGCTGCAGTTATTACTGAGTAAACCTGCTACTGTAGACAGTAAACATCATGTGTGGTCCTGTTGCAGATAAAGACTGGTATAACCAATCATATCTTACTTCAGGGATTTCATGTTTATTGATCAGCCATTGACGAACATTAAAAGACAAATTACAGTTTCTCTCTCACTCAGACGCCAATAACAGCAAAGTACCAAATTGTCCTTAATTTCTACAGATCCCAAGCTTTTAACCCATTAATCTAGATGCGTTCATTTGCCTAACGTTTACATAATAAAAAAAATATCTTAAACTTTAAAACTTATGTTACAGAATACAGTGTTTGTTGGATTAACTGGGTCACCATAAAGAGGAACTAAATTTTTCTAGATGACAAATCATGGCTGATATTATAAAAGTTGACACGATAATTGCTTACATGTGTGCTTGGAGCAAAGCTCTTCCCATTTCTATAGATTTTTTCGGTTTCGTTAAAATAATCTAAACTATCAAGACCATTTACAAAGCAAATAGAAGCAGAAAAATCTGAACACTTGAAATGTATTAACATCTTCTTTTAAACCTATTATGACATAATAGCAAAACATGTATGTGCGTGTCTAGTGTCTGTTCTTAAAACATGGTTATTATCTTAGTCCAAATGGTCGATATTAAAATGAAATGAGTCTTAGAAAAACAGCATGTTCATTTAAATAAAGACTTTTTAAATCTTCTTGAAAGAAGAGTTATGTATTTTTATTAAATTCTGGGGTAAAAGGGGGGGGGGGTATCACTGAATAATAATATGTAACAAAATATATGAATATAAAAATAAATAATGTTAATGAGTTGATTTTTGCTATTGATTAATAGTTGTTAATTAGGAGAAAAATCAAAGACCTTAAGGTGGTTCTAATGAGCGAATTGTTGGCCTACATACTAGATGGTTAACAAATTATCCATCCGATCTACTTTATAATTCGAGCTATGGTTATTGTAGTCATAAAAGATTAAAAGAAAAAATCCCAATGCTTTATTAAACAATTTGAACATATTTCTAAATTTTTATCCAATTAGCTCTCCATTTAATTAAAAGAGAATTGATATAGTCTAACAATGACAATGGCCATTAAGTTAGGGTTTCGTTATCAAAATCGATTCATACATCTCTCATGTATTTATGAAACACCATTGCAATTACAAGTATGTGATTCCAAAAACACGTAAATTCTGCAATAAACTGATACATTGTTCATAGCATGCAAACGGATCAAATTCATAAATCTTGCTATGATTGTTGATTTTTTTTTCGTTAGAAAGAAAAAGAAAAGAACTCCAGTGAATTGCTACCCTTAAAATCTCTCTATTAACTAGTATTTATTCATTGCCAGAAGTATTATTAAGTTCACGGTTATCTGCCTCCATTGTGAGTGTCATGTCCCCATCAGCGAGTCGTCAGCTCGCCATACCCATACTAGTAGATGTCTATCAAAGTCTCGTGACATAATCATTTTTTTTTTTACATAATCGTGTGGTCACAAATTACCCAATTTCAATCTTCTCAATCTGAAATCATTACCGCGCCAGGAATAGCATAAAGAAAGAAAATTACACCAAACACAAAACATATATAATTTAGCTGTGGCCTTTAGATTGGACCTAATCAAATTTGTTGGTGCGATGATCTCTAGCCTAAGTCAACAGTGCTAGGACTGCATGAGCGATATCGAACCGGCAGTGTTTGGCGACTTTGCCGATTTTTCCATTTAACATCTCTTTAGGTCTTTATTCCCGGGACAAATCGTCTATAGCTAATGAGAAGGACATTTTCTCAAGAGATTGAACGACTTCCGAAAAAGAGATACATGGAATCTTCTTGCTTGTCACTGCGATTATTTCTTTGCCATCATTACGGATTGGGGTATTAAAGAAATGAAAAGTCTCCTTAGCTTCAGAGACCAGCGCGAAACGCAATCGTTATGGAATGAATAATTAGCCGTTATATATTCGTGGTGTCTGAAGTTTTATTCGGAGTGATTTGGGGATGACATGATTTGGACATCGATCAGTTTGGAGAGAAATAACCTCCCGGAGATGCTATTTATCTGATCAATATACGGGTCTCTGGTGCCAGCTTCTGACTCTACCCCTGATGTACAGAGAAAAGTGGGTAAGGCCCAGAGAACGTTCCTTGGCAAAAACAAAAAAACAAACAAAACAAAAAAACCCAACAGACCTAGATATCGGTCAACATAACAAAGACGGAACAGAAACGTAATAACATGGAGGTAAACTGAAGAATTGATGGAGAAGAAAGTTTGTTCTTAAATCATGATTGTAATTATGCAGTATGGAATAATGAGTAGTTCGTACTTTAAATGGTTTTGATAAAGAAACCCTCCAGGACCTTTATACCTTTTACTACACGTAGAATTATAGTGTTGTTTTTACGTACAAAATGTCAAAATACAAATCGAAAATCATAAATATCACATGGCAGCCATTATTGATATCCTGTTTACCAGTATATATGATCAAGAACGACATTTATTGTCAATAATACCCAGACCTTGGATAAACCTTGTTTGGAAATTCAAGTTTTGCCTCTGTGAAAAAGGTCGACACAGAATTATGGGTTTTAATGAGCAGAGACGAGTTTCTTGTTTCTCTATCACATATGAGGTTACCAATCTATGGTTCACGCAAATGTCGGTGGTTCTTGGGCACTACCGGTTGACCTTTACAAAGGTTGTCAATAGAAAATAGAGAAATAAAGTGAGTAGTTACCATTTCACAGACATTGCAGATTGTTTTAGAAAGGATTGAACATTAACAGAGAGCAATAACGATCAGCAGAGTTTTGACAAAATGAGCCGCCAGCAATTAATCTATACATAACCTGGGTTGTACGGATAGGTGAACAAATGGCAAGGTAACCATGGACAGCTCCTGGGATAATAAATAAAAAAAAATAGCACAGGCCAATAACATCCGATTTAAAGAAATTATTAAAATTGACGACGTCAAAAAAGAAGAAAAAAAACAAAACAAAACAAAGCCCAAAATAAAAGCCCACAAAAAACAAAAATAAAACAGACCTCGTTATTCATGTCAGTGATTACCTGTTAATTATTAGAAGTAAAACATTTTAACCTTAGAGCATTGTAATTTGGGAAGGAAAGTCTCAAAGTAAAGTAACTATATTTATCAGGGTGTCTTAGAACTAAAATACTACCTGGAAAGAAATGATACATGGTTCATTTCTAGGAATAATGTTTAAATAATTCCTCAGAATTATACAATGTAAATCCTGCTTTATGCTTTGATTCCAATGACGGTCAAAATTGAAACATTTCATTATTTCTTATCTCGAAATAAACTTTCAACAATCCAATTGCAAGGCATATAAACTTTGGAGAATTTCGATCAGAAGTAATTTTTCTTCAAATCCCAAGATTTAACATCTTAGTAGGTAATTTTTGTGTTTCCGAAGAAGCTTCAATATCTAATTCAATGATACATATCTTTAATATTCAAATAGTGCTAAAAGCACGCCATATTTGACGGAGGCACACGAAAACAAAATCACACTAGACAATGGTATAAACACACCACATAATGATATAAGCATACAATGAAGTTAGTTTTGCCATGATAAGACAGTCTAGGCGTTTGATACAAGAGCCTAAGTGTTGTGGCCATTTCTTACAGATAACCAGATAATTAATGTCATTTGTTTGTTGTAATTAACGAAGACTTCGTCGCGAAAGAAAGTCGCTACGAGCAAGTTTATCACTGGTTAAAAAATCAAAGTCGTTGCGAATCAGAGCAAGTTTACGGCATTGGTTGCTTAGGATGCAAGTGGCATTTGTAAGGTTATTACTTGCACGGAATTCAATGAAGGAAGGTGAATGAAAGTCTATATTATTATGACAGGATATCATCATGTTCCGTCGTAAGTATATATATAGCATTAGATCTCAATCGCCGAGGCAAAGCTGAATCAACATACCTTTTTCAATAACATTTCCATTTCCCCATACTTATTGAAACTTATCCCGCATCTCCAAATGTGGGGTTTTGCACAAAGAATATTGCTTCTTTATATATAATTAAAAGGACGATAGTTAATAAGTTTTAAGTAAAATAGTGGTAAATTAAATACAGTCATTGAAATTAATTTCAAACCTTTAGATTAATCAATTGTACAGTATGTTAACCTTTAGTTTTATCAATTGAACAGTATATTAACTTTTACTTTTATCACCTGCACAGTATGTTAACCTTTAGTTTATCAATTGTTCAGTATGTTACCCTTTAGTTTATTAAATGAACCTTTAGTTGTATTAATTGTACAGATTGTAACCTTTAGTTTTATCAATCGTACAAAGTGTTAATTTTTAGTTTTATCAACGTGACAGTAAGCTAACCTTTAGTTTTATCAATTGTACAGTATGTTAACCATTAGTTTTATCAATTGTACAGTAAGTTAACCATAAGTTTTATCAAATGTACAGTATGCTAACTTTTACTTTTATCAACTGAACAGTAAGCAAACCTTTAGTTTTATCAATTGTACAGTATGCTAACTTTTACTTTTATCAACTGAACAGTAAGGTAACTTTTACTTTTATCAGCTGTAATGTTAGCTAACCATTAGTTTTATCAATTGTACAGTTAGCTAACCTTTAGTTTTATCGACTGTACAGTACGCTAACAGTATGCTAACTTTTACTTTTATCACATGTACAGTACGCTTACCTTTAGTTTTATCAATTGTACAGTATGTTAACCATTGGTTTTATCTATTGTACAGTATGATAACCTTTAGTTTACCAATTGTACAGTATGTTAACGTTAAGTTTACCAATTGAGCAGTATGTTAACCATTGGTTTTATCTATTGTACTGTATGATAACCTTTAGTTTACCAATTGTACAGTATGATAACCTTTAGTTTACCAATTGTACAGTATGTTACCGTTTAGTTTACCAATTGTACAGTATGTTACCGTTTAGTTTACCAATTGTACAGTTTGATAACCTTTAGTTTACCAATTGTACAGTATGTTAACCTTTAGTTTACCAATTGTACAGTTTGATAACCTTTAGTTTACCAATTGTACAGTATGTTAACGTTTAGTTTACCAATTGTACAGTATGTTAACGTTTAGTTTACCAATTGTACAGTTTGATAACCTTTAGTTTACCAATTGTACAGTATGTTAACCTTTAGTTTACCAATTGTACAGTATGTTAACGTTTAGTTTACCAATTGTACAGTTTGATAACCTTTAGTTTACCAATTGTACAGTATGTTAACGTTTAGTTTACCAATTGTACAGTTTAATAACCTTTAGTTTACCAATAGTACAGAATGTTAACGTTTAGTTTACCAATTGTACAGTTTGATAACCTTTAGTTTACCAATTGTACAGTATGTTAACGTTTAGTTTACCAATGTACAGTATGTTAACGTTTACACCGTTATACACATTGTATTGTATGTTAACGTTTACACCGTTATACACATTGTACTGTATGTTAACGTTTACACCGTTATACACATTGTATTGTATGTTAACGTTTACACCTTTATACACATTGTATTGTATGTTAACGTTTACACCGTTATACACATTGTATTGTATGTTAACGTTTACACCTTTATACACATTGTACAGTATGTTAACGTTTACAATTTTATACACATTGTATTGTATGTTAACGTTTACACCGTTATACACATTGTATTGTATGTTAACGTTTACACATTTATACACATTGTATTGTATGTTAACGTTTACACCTTTATACACATTGTATTGTATGTTAACGTTTACACCGTTATACACATTGTACAGTATGTTAACGTTTACACCTTTATACACATTGTATTGTATGTTAACGTTTACACCGTTATACACATTGTACAGTATGTTAACGTTTACACCTTTATACACATTGTATTGTATATTAACATTTACACCATTATACACATTGTATTGTATGTTAACGTTTACACATTAATACACATTGTATTGTATGTTAACGTTTACACCTTTATACACATTGTATTGTATGTTAACGTTTACACCGTTATACACATTGTATTGTATGTTAACGTTTACACCTTTATACACATTGTATTGTATGTTAACGTTTACACCGTTATACACATTGTACAGTATGTTAACGTTTACACCGTTATACACATTGTATTGTATGTTAACGTTTACACCTTTATACACATTGTATTGTATGTTAACGTTTACACCTTTATACACATTGTATTGTATGTTAACGTTTACACCTTTATACACATTGTATTGTATGTTAACGTTTACACCGTTATACACATTGTACTGTATGTTAACGTTTACACCTTTATACACATTGTATTGTATGTTAACGTTTACACCTTTATACACATTGTATTGTATGTTAACGTTTACACCGTTATACACATTGTACAGTATGTTAACGTTTACACCGTTATACACATTGTACTGTATGTTAACGTTTACACCTTTATACACATTGTATTGTATGTTAACGTTTACACCGTTATACACATTGTATTGTATGTTAACGTTTACACCTTTATACACATTGTACAGTATGTAAACGTTTACACCTTTATACACATTGTATTGTATGTTAACGTTTACACCGTTATACACATTGTACAGTATGTTAACGTTTACACCTTTATACACATTGTATTGTATGTTAACGTTTACACCTTTATACACATTGTATTGTATGTTAACGTTTACACCGTTATACACATTGTACAGTATGTTAACGTTTACACCGTTATACACATTGTATTGTATGTTAACGTTTACACCTTTATACACATTGTATTGTATGTTAACGTTTACACCTTTATACACATTGTACTGTATGTTAACGTTTACACCGTTATACACATTGTATTGTATGTTAACGTTTACACCTTTATACACATTGTACTGTATGTTAACGTTTACACCGTTATACACATTGTATTGTATGTTAACGTTTACACCTTTATACACATTGTACAGGATGTTAACGTTTACACCTTTATACACATTGTACTGTATGTTAACGTTTACACCGTTATACACATTGTATTGTATGTTAACGTTTACACCGTTATACACATTGTATTGTATGTTAACGTTTACACCGTTATACACATTGTACAGTATGTTAACGTTTACACCGTTATACACATTGTATTGTATGTTAACGTTTACACCTTTATACACATTGTACTGTATGTTAACGTTTACACCGTTATACACATTGTATTGTATGTTAACGTTTACACCTTTATACACATTGTACTGTATGTTAACGTTTACACCGTTATACACATTGTATTGTATGTTAACGTTTACACCTTTATACACATTGTACAGGATGTTAACGTTTACACCTTTATACACATTGTACTGTATGTTAACGTTTACACCGTTATACACATTGTACAGTATGTTAACGTTTACACCGTTATACACATTGTATTGTATGTTAACGTTTACACCTTTATACACATTGTATTGTATGTTAACGTTTACACCGTTATACACATTGTATTGTATGTTAACGTTTACACCTTTATACACATTGTACTGTATGTTAACGTTTACACCTTTATACACATTGTATTGTATGTTAACGTTTACAAATACACATTGTATTGTATGTTAACGTTTACACCGTTATACACATTGAATTGTATGTTAACGTTTACATCTTTATACACATTGTATTGTATGTTAACGTTTACACCGTTATACACATTGTATTGTATGTTAACGTTTACACCGTTATACACATTGTACTGTATGTTAACGTTTACACCTGTATATACATTGTATTGTATGTTAACGTTTACACCGTTATACACATTGTATTGTATGTTAACGTTTACACCGTTATACACATTGTATTGTATGTTAACGTTTACACCTTTATACACATTGTATTGTATGTTAACGTTTACACCGTTATACACATTGTACAGTATGTTAACGTTTACACCGTTATACACATTGTATTGTATGTTAACGTTTACACCTTTATACACATTGTATTGTATGTTAACGTTTACACCGTTATACACATTGTATTGTATGTTAACGTTTACACCTTTATACACATTGTGCTGTATGTTAACGTTTACACCTTTATACACATTGTATACTATGTTAACGTTTACACCTTTATACACATTGTATTGTATGTTAACGTTTACAAATACACATTGTATTGTATGTTAACGTTTACACCGTTATACACATTGTATTGTATGTTAACGTTTACACCGTTATACACATTGTATTGTATGTTAACGTTTACACCTTTATACACATTGTATTGTATGTTAACGTTTACACCGTTATACACATTGTATTGTATGTTAACGTTTACACCTTTATACACATTGTATTGTATGTTAACGTTTACACCGTTATACACATTGTATTGTATGTTAACGTTTACACCGTTATACACATTGTACAGTATGTTAACGTTTACACCGTTATACACATGGTATTGTATGTTAACGTTTACACCGTTATACACATTGTACAGTATGTTAACGTTTACACCTTTATACACATTGTATTGTATGTTAACGTTTACACCGTTATACACATTGTACAGTATGTTAACGTTTACACCGTTATACACATTGTATTGTATGTTAACGTTTACACCGTTATACACATTGTATAGTATGTTAACGTTTACACCTTTATACACATTGTATTGTATGTTAACGTTTACACCGTTATACACATTGTATTGTATGTTAACGTTTACACCGTTATACACATTGTATTGTATGTTAACGTTTACACCGTTATACACATTGAATTGTATGTTAACGTTTACACCGTTATACACATTGTATAGTATGTTAACGTTTACACCGTTATACACATTGTATTGTATGTTAACGTTTACACCTTTATACACATTGTATTGTATGTTAGCGTTTACACCGTTATACACATTGTATTGTATGTTAACGTTTACACCGTTATACACATTGAATTGTATGTTAACGTTTACATCTTTATACACATTGTATTGTATGTTAACGTTTACACCGTTATAAACATTGTATTGTATGTTAACGTTTACACCGTTATACACATTGTATAGTATGTTAACGTTTACACCGTTATACACATTGTATTGTATGTTAACGTTTACACCTTTATACACATTGTATTGTATGTTAACGTTTACACCGTTATACACATTGAATTGTATGTTAACGTTTACACCGTTATACACATTGAATTGTATGTTAACGTTTACATCTTTATACACATTGTACTGTATGTTAACGTTTACACCTTTATACACATTGTACTGTATGTTAGCGTTTACACCGTTATACATATTGTATTGTATGTTAACGTTTACACCGTTATACACATTGTATTGTATGTTAACGTTTACACCGTTATACACATTGAATTGTATGTTAACGTTTACACCTTTATACACATTGTACTGTATGTTAACGTTTACATCTTTATACACATTGTACTGTATGTTAACGTTTACACCTTTATACACATTGTATTGTATGTTAACGTTTACACCTTTATACACATTGTATTGTATGTTAACGTTTACATCTTTATACACATTGTACTGTATGTTAACGTTTACACCTTTATACACATTGTACAGTATGTTAACGTTTACACCGTTATACACATTGTATTGTATGTTAACGTTTACACCGTAATACACATTGTATTGTATGTTAACGTTTACACCGTTATACACATTGTATTGTATGTTAACGTTTACACCGTTATAAACATTGTATTGTATGTTAACGTTTACACATTTATACACATTGTACAGTATGTTAACGTTTACACCGTTATACACATGGTATTGTATGCTAACGTTTACACCGTTATACACATTGTACAGTATGTTCACGTTTACACCTTTATACACATTGTATTGTATGTTAACGTTTACACCGTTATACACATTGTACAGTATGTTAACGTTTACACCGTTATACACATTGTACTGTATGTTAACGTTTACACCGTTATACACATTGTATTGTATGTTAACGTTTACACCGTTATACACATTGAATTGTATGTTAACGTTTACATCTTTATACACATTGTACTGTATGTTAACGTTTACACCTTTATACACATTGTACTGTATGTTAGCGTTTACACCGTTATACACATTGTATTGTATGTTAACGTTTACACCGTTATACACATTGTATTGTATGTTAACGTTTACACCGTTATACACATTGAATTGTATGTTAACGTTTACATCTTTATACACATTGTACTGTATGTTAACGTTTACACCTTTATACACATTGTATTGTATGTTAACGTTTACACCTTTATACACATTGTATTGTATGTTAACGTTTACATCTTTATACACATTGTACTGTATGTTAACGTTTACACCTTTATACACATTGTACAGTATGTTAACGTTTACACCGTTATACACATTGTATTGTATGTTAACGTTTACACCGTTATACACATTGTATTGTATGTTAACGTTTACACCTTTATACACATTGTATTGTATGTTAACGTTTACACCGTTATACACATTGTATTGTATGTTAACGTTTACACCTTTATACACATTGTACAGTATGTTAACGTTTACACCTTTATACACATTGTACTGTATGTTAACGTTTACACCGTTATACACATTGTATTGTATGTTAACGTTTACACCTTTATACACATTGTACAGTATGTTAACGTTTACACCGTTATACACATTGTATTGTATGTTAACGTTTACACCTTTATACACATTGTATTGTATGTTAACGTTTACACCGTTATACACATTGTACTGTATGTTAACGTTTACACCGTTATACACATTGTATTGTATGTTAACGTTTACACCGTTATACACATTGTATTGTATGTTAACGTTTACACCTTTATACACATTGTATTGTATGTTAACGTTTACACCTTTATACACATTGTATTGTATGTTAACGTTTACACCGTTATACACATTGTATTGTATGTTAACGTTTACACCGTTATACACATTGAATTGTATGTTAACGTTTACATCTTTATACACATTGTATTGTATGTTAACGTTTACATCTTTATACACATTGTACTGTATGTTAACGTTTACACCTTTATACACATTGTATTGTATGTTAACGTTTACACCTTTATACACATTGTATTGTATGTTAACGTTTACACCGTTATACACATTGTACTGTATGTTAACGTTTACACCGTTATACACATTGTATTGTATGTTAGCGTTTACACCTTTATACACATTGAATTGTATGTTAACGTTTACACCGTTATACACATTGTATTGTATGTTAACGTTTACACCTTTATACACATTGTATTGTATGTTAACGTTTACATCTTTATACACATTGTACTGTATGTTAACGTTTACACCGTTATACACATTGTACAGTATGTTAACGTTTACACCGTTATACACATTGTATTGTATGTTAGCGTTTACACCTTTATACACATTGTATTGTATGTTAACGTTTACACCTTTATACACATTGTATTGTATGTTAACGTTTACACCGTTATACACATTGTATTGTATGTTAACGTTTACACCGTTATACACATTGTACAGTATGTTAACGTTTACACCGTTATACACATTGTATTGTATGTTAACGTTTACACCGTTATACACATTGTATTGTATGTTAACGTTTACACCGTTATACACATTGAATTGTATGTTAACGTTTACATCTTTATACACATTGTATTGTATGTTAACGTTTAAATCTTTATACACATTGTACTGTATGTTAACGTTTACACCGTTATACACATTGTACAGTATGTTAACGTTTACACCGTTATACACATTGTATTGTATGTTAACGTTTACACCTTTATACACATTGTATTGTATGTTAACGTTTACACCTTTATACACATTGTATTGTATGTTAACGTTTACACCTTTATACACATTGTATTGTATGTTAACGTTTACATCTTTATACACATTGTACTGTATGTTAACGTTTACACCTTTATACACATTGTACAGTATGTTAACGTTTACACCGTTATACACATTGTATTGTATGTTAACGTTTACACCGTAATACACATTGTATTGTATGTTAACGTTTACACCGTTATACACATTGTATTGTATGTTAACGTTTACACTGTTATACACATTGTATTGTATGTTAACGTTTACACCTTTATACACATTGTACAGTATGTTAACGTTTACACCGTTATACACATTGTATTGTATGTTAACGTTTACACCTTTATACACATTGTATTGTATGTTAACGTTTACACCGTTATACACATTGTACTGTATGTTAACGTTTACACCGTTATACACATTGTATTGTATGTTAACGTTTACACCGTTATACACATTGTATTGTATGTTAACGTTTACACCTTTATACACATTGTATTGTATGTTAACGTTTACACCGTTATACACATTGTACTGTATGTTAACGTTTACACCGTTATACACATTGTATTGTATGTTAACGTTTACACCTTTATACACATTGTATTGTATGTTAACGTTTACACCGTTATACACATTGTATTGTATGTTAACGTTTACACCGTTATACACATTGAATTGTATGTTAACGTTTACATCTTTATACACATTGTATTGTATGTTAACGTTTACATCTTTATACACATTGTACTGTATGTTAACGTTTACACCTTTATACACATTGTATTGTATGTTAACGTTTACACCTTTATACACATTGTATTGTATGTTAACGTTTACACCGTTATACACATTGTACTGTATGTTAACGTTTACACCGTTATACACATTGTATTGTATGTTAGCGTTTACACCTTTATACACATTGAATTGTATGTTAACGTTTACACCGTTATACACATTGTATTGTATGTTAACGTTTACACCGTTATACACATTGTACAGTATGTTAACGTTTACACCGTTATACACATTGTATTGTATGTTAACGTTTACACCGTTATACACATTGTATTGTATGTTAACGTTTACACCTTTATACACATTGTATTGTATGTTAACGTTTACACCTTTATACACATTGTATTGTATGTTAACGTTTACATCTTTATACACATTGTACTGTATGTTAACGTTTACACCGTTATACACATTGTACAGTATGTTAACGTTTACACCGTTATACACATTGTATTGTATGTTAACGTTTACACCGTTATTCACATTGTATTGTATGTTAACGTTTACATCTTTATACACATTGTATTGTATGTTAACGTTTACATCTTTATACACATTGTACTGTATGTTAACGTTTACACCTTTATACACATTGTATTGTATGTTAACGTTTACACCTTTATACACATTGTATTGTATGTTAACGTTTACATCTTTATACACATTGTACTGTATGTTAACGTTTACACCGTTATACACATTGTACAGTATGTTAACGTTTACACCGTTATACACATTGTATTGTATGTTAACGTTTACACCGTTATACACATTGTATTGTATGTTAACGTTTACACCGTTATACACATTGTATTGTATGTTAACGTTTACACCTTTATACACATTGTATTGTATGTTAACGTTTACACCTTTATACACATTGTATTGTATGTTAACGTTTACACCGTTATACACATTGTACTGTATGTTAACGTTTACACCGTTATACACATTGTATTGTATGTTAGCGTTTACACCTTTATACACATTGTACTGTATGTTAACGTTTACACCGTTATACACATTGTATACTATGTTAACGTTTACACCGTTATACACATTGTATTGTATGTTAACGTTTACATCTTTATACACATTGTACTGTATGTTAACGTTTACACCTTTATACACATTGTATTGTATGTTAACGTTTACACCTTTATACACATTGTATTGTATGTTAACGTTTACATCTTTATACACATTGTACTGTATGTTAACGTTTACACCGTTATACACATTGTACAGTATGTTAACGTTTACACCGTTATACACATTGTACTGTATGTTAACGTTTACACCGTTATACACATTGTATTGTATGTTAACGTTTACACCGTTATACACATTGTATAGTATGTTAACGTTTACACCTTTATACACATTGTATTGTATGTTAACGTTTACACCGTTATACACATTGTATTGTATGTTAACGTTTACACCGTTATACACATTGTACAGTATGTTAACGTTTACACCTTTATACACATTGTATTGTATGTTAACGTTTACACCGTTATACACATTGTATTGTATGTTAACGTTTACACCTTTATACACATTGTACTGTATGTTAACGTTTACACCTTTATACACATTGTATTGTATGTTAACGTTTACACCGTTATACACATTGTATTATATGTTAACGTTTACACCATTATACACATTGTATTGTATGCACAGAAAGAAACAAATATTACAATAACATAAAGTATCGTTTTGCATAAAATGGCGACCCCACTTCTATTTATAGAATTGATAGTCGTATTCTGGATAGGTTCCGGTGGATGTTGTCAATAAATCGCATAGATTTAATTTTTTTCGGAATAAACTTAATTTATAGAAAACAGTTATCGAGCATATTGATGAAGACAATTTGTGAGGTTTGCTAACAGTGTCACCATGGCGAGACTTAAGTTTTGTTTTGTGTTTGTTCGGTGGGGGGATTACATACTATATATGCTGAAAGCTAAGACAGGTGTCATTTCTTCCCTTCTTCTTGTGTTGTCACATATTAGGATTTTAAATAATAGAATTGATTTAATTAATAGAATGAAATGTTTCATATGTTTTTAACATTTACAAACTCATTTCTCATAAAATAAAAAGATTTTCACTGAATGTACCTCCTGGAGGACAGAATTAATGGCAGCGTCAATAATGTGAATATATTCCAATATATGGTAGCAAGTAAAGTGTCCCCACATAGATTCTCTCTTCATTTACTAATGAATGAAGTAAGCAAAAATGAACGCTCCAGTAAATGGCAGGGAACAGACCAGTTGTCCTATATTTTCGGCAATTCTCGATCGTATGTAGACATTTTCTGTGGGTATTTATTAAGTCTTAAGATAACGTCTACCATAGCAGGAGAACGCTGACACTTCACTTCCAATACATAATACTTTTAACATTAAATTTTCCTTTTAATCATTTTTCGAAAAATATTTTTCTTAATATGTTATCAAAATATAAATAAGACTATGAAGTACAAAAAACCCTAACATTTATTTTCAACACTGAGGTGTTTTTGTGATCCGTTATAATGACAGGCAGCTCAATAACTTGACACGGTATGATATATTCAGATCTTCGTGTTGTAATTGAACGTGTAAATAAACCTTTATTAGTCACCTATTTCACGTTTTCATATAATTATTTTATTTATATGTGTAAATGTCGCAAACTTAGACATCTATTCACTGGTCAACTGGTTGTCACTATACTACAAATACAACATATAGGCTTTTTCTAAATAATTAATTTCCTTTCAATGTTATTTGTTTAAAATTGCAGAAGATTTAAGCCTTTTAAAATCTTGGGAAAGTGTGCCTATTCTTTAAACTTTTGTCTTCATTGAAATTAAGTATTGATCTGGACTTATATCGGAGTACTCGTACTTTGTTTCTCCTGATGGTGTTGTTCGTAATACTTTCTTTGTAAAGAGGTGAACAATCTGGATTTCACTCTGGTCAATCTATTCTTGGTTTACCACAAAATACAATAATGTATGATATACAACACTGTAAATTTATCACGCTTCTTTCAAAATAGAAAGGTTTTAACAGGTTTATATTACAACTATGAAGTCTTTATATAAGATATATTAATAATCATTACGTTTTAGATTAGTGCGCATATGTGTATAATGATATACAAATAGTGAACACATTTTGAGTTTATTACGAATGCACTTATTGCAAACTCGTGTATTTTTTTTCCCAAACTCCATGCAGTGTATCCTGAACGAATAAACACCTCCTACCATGATTTTATAGCCTTTCAAAAAGGATTGTTCAATAAAAAACCTAACAATTACATTTTTCTTTATTACAAAACAATCATTTTCTCACAAAACACCACTTCAACCTCGAATTGCATACTTTATGCTCAAGTCTTTTAAAATACCTTTTTCATAGAGTTATAACTGTTTTAAAATGCATATTTTTTTCAATTAAAAAATTAACGATTGCACAGAAGACTTTATGGACAGTAATGACATATTTCCGTCCTGAGCCAAGATGTTAACAGTGTTTGTACTGTCAGCAATATCGCACAGCTGATATCTAAAGAATAATTGAAATGGAAGATAATGAAACATCAAATTGTCCTTGATGAGAATCAAACATTCGTACAACGCAGTTATTCGGGACGAGATTCTTTAAGGGAATTCACGCGCGTCCCTTGTATTCAATAGTGAAGACTTAATTCAGTTAAAACCGGGAGAAAACAACTCATAAGCTATACGGAATGACAGAATGCAAGACTTATTACAGTATTTGTGTTCCTGTGTGAGAAGCAACAGAAAAAAGTCTGCAGTGATTGACTTTATAAATCTTACCATTTCTTTTTACTGGTGTATTTGGTAACTCTGGGGAATGACAGAATAATGAGTTTTTATTATTAAGTCTAACGACCTCTAAACAAACAATGTCACCCGCCTCTTACTGAAAACAACTCCTTGATGACGTAATAACACTACATCAGATCCTACATTGTGTGTGAACACAATGAACCACTGATGCTGATTCCCTGTGTGGATTAGATCTGTACAATCTCACCCGCCACCCCTTCCGTTCTGGGCCACATGTTTGGAATCAATCATTTGGACCGATTGATCATCTGCCTCTATACTCCCTGTACGCTGGCATATAACGACTTATTATACATCATCTAGGGATGTGTTGATATCAGATTTCATATCTCCCGTGTCAATCTGGTTATTAGGATCAGATAAGGGAGCCTTTATTAGCTACGTGATGGCTTTATCTCTGAAGAAGTCGGATGTCCCACTATATAAGCATCCTTATGTAATATTTGTTTATATGTTTACAGGTTTCCCTAGTCAACAACCGCTTCCTGGCTTGTGGTATTTGTATGAATGTTATGGTGTACGATTTCAGTTCAACGTTGGCACGAGGAGCAGAATTTTGAGTCTTTAAAATTCTCTTCAAATAAATTCAACTCTTACAGTTAATACTGTTATGGAGAATTTGCAACAAACTAAAACAAACAATGATGTTTTAACTCATAAAAACAATTTCTTATTTAATGAGAAACATTTTAAGTTGTACTTTTGTTCTATAAATACATCTCACACACAGACGAAATTGTTCATTAAACAAAAACAACATTTCACATCAGTTAATTCATATGCTGTATAACTTTGATGTTTTAGATTGTTATGTCAAAACGCATTAGCAATGTTTGCATCTTATACTACCGTTTCCTTCTAAGAAAGTTGGTGCAATAAAACTCATCAAGGGCTTGAATATTCGACAAAATGCTAGGACCAATAATTACAATGCTTGAACACGACAAACACGATGTCAGCATCCTCCTCAGTACAGTGGAGTCTGGTTATCACTAATCATTCATTAACAATGTTTGTTATAGTCAGTACCAAATCAGCAAACCAATGCTTTCTATTCATTTAGACAGATTCTTCAAACCAAAAATTAAAAGCTATAGAATAAAGCCTCCTGAAAGCAAATGGATTGAATTGATCAGGAAATTCCTTCCAGACCGCCTTCTGATAATTAAATATGCGTTGTGCATTATCCGTCAAAAATATGGTATTTTCGGACTTTTGTTTCAAGTTTTGCAAAAACACCGTGGGATAACTAAATGTAATCATGCGTCATGTTGCAAATCCTCTCACTTACAACGATGTAGAAATAAATCAGACCTCGATATAGCAATAGCCCGCATTTCCCACTAGAGATTTTTCTCTAGACATCAGAACACCAAGCAACCCTGAGTTGTTCCTTTCTCATGGTAATCCCGTTATGTTTTGTCATAAAGGATGGAAAAAAGAACTCACTATATTCAAATCAGCCATCGAAGGCAGCAGCTGCAGAACAAGCGTTATGAAAATCTGCAAATTATTTATTCATGAAACCCTTATCTAAGCGAAATTACAGAAATGGCTCATAAATGCAGAATTCTAACAGATCTAATGACGTTTTTTACCATCTCTGAATAAGCGTACACAAGGAATGTGAGACTTCTTTTCAAACTCTTTATTTGTCGATTCAAAGTCTATATTCTGATCATTAAACATTCACAGTTAGATAGATGGATGAACGGATGGGTGGAGAATTTAGATATACGCCCACGCCTCTGCATGTCTTTCTATATCTCTAGTTAAATGTAGATTTCAAAGACACCTGATATATAGCAATAGTCTTTGCGGCACGAATTCCACAAAGTAGCAGACTTCAAAGACACGTATGGGCCTGATAGTATTTCTCTTTGGTATCAGGATAGCATTTAGTATAAGTAGTATATTACAGTATAGTATCACAGGCGACATAACAAGCTGGAAGAGGAGATAGCGTCAATTTGACAACAGCTCACCACAAAGTAAACAATGCATCATAGACCCATAGACCACATCAATAAATGCTGATAGCATGCTCTACGTTAATGGAACATGCATTCTTTTGATTCTTCACACGTAATATTTAAGCAGTTTTGACACTGATTGTATCTTCACAATACTAGTAATCAACATTATTTCCAACCAATCTGTAAATGCATGAAGTCTGCTGATTTTGTCTTCATGACATGGAATCCTCTTTTTTTGCGTCTCGGCGTGGAGATCTCGTAATCTATAAGGTAAACACGGATCAAAGGGTATCATAACTTACTGTATTAGAAGTTCTTTTGACAGGGCTGATTTTGATTTCTAATTACGTATAACGTATGAGCCAAAGTATGAGCCTGATCTACTTGATTTATATAAAGGAGAAGTTACAGCAAATGAAGTTTAAAAATTGGCCTCGGGATCAAGATCCCCATTAATTCCGCTTAATTGTGGTTAACCTCTGCCTTTATCCCCAGCGACGTTATTGGACAGGAAGTGGAAGGGTTTCCATTGTGATCCTGACTGATTCATATCGCTCCTTAAGATCTCAAGAATGGCGAACGATATTTATTTATTTCGAGCTGTGACATCGAGGCTATTTAAAGATGTCCGCCGCCAATACCAACTATGTATAGCTCAAAATTGACTGTTTTGCCTATCAATAGTGTAAACTTTGTAATGACGACTTGTAGTATATATATATGATGATACGTCATCAAGGGGGCAATTTTCTCTTCGTAAATTCCCCAAAGGAATTTTTGTTTTATAATCACAAATCTGTAACATAATGCTTGGTTTATTCGTTGTGTAGAAGATGATAATCACAAGACCTCTAAACAAACACTCCTTTGATACGTGCTGTAATGTTTTCATAAGTGGTAGATTCTTCGATCTTTTGACAATTTTCGTATCGTACAAAATAAAAAGCCAATGCTACGATGTATGAGTTTCAGTGAGACACGATAATATGCATATAACACTGGTCAATAAACTGCGAGGAATTAAGAAATCAGAAATCTCCCAGGCAAAATATATAAGCAGAGTACCAGTGAAATCGATACATTAGTGGAGAACATAGCAGGTACCTTGTACGTGACTAAATATGATATTGAAAATTTATACACTGTCCAGCCTTAAATTAATTAATAACACATTTTCATCTGCCTTAGGCTTACTACTTTGTGTTCAATTTCGTTATTGCAAGAAATTGATGTACATTTGGAATTATGGTACAGAGTGCTATGTCATTATTTTACACTGAATGAACGCTGTGGTGTTGAAATTTTTACAATTATTTGAAGAAAAAAATTCAGTATGAAAACTATTAAGAAAAATTTCCGCGTATTGTTTTAATTAGTATAGGCAGTTTAGGGCATCACATGGCACGCTGCCATTATAAGTTACCAGAGCGGGCAATTTGAAGTTTCGTCATTTAATAGAACTGATTTAAAATAATGTCCAGCATCCCATCCTTAACCAAACAGCTCTTGAAAGACAAACAGTTTGCGTGACTTTTTCTCCCCTAGCTATCCACGCCGTCGACGAACCCATTTAAAGTATAATCACAGAGATGCTGTGTAATTGAAAGCGTATTGGTCGCCCGCATGGAAGCGTTGTGATGGAGTCGCAGAGGAAAACCCGCGGAATAATGCGCTTTTGGTAAGGGCCGGTATGATTAAGTCAAAACAGCATGCAATGGAAGTCGATTCAAATTCATCACCTAAGTTGCTAACTTTACGCCCAATTTTTTTTTTTGAATTCACAGGTGTCTTGTGACAATTGATTATTGTGTTAAGAAGAGCTTTTTTCTTTTTTTTAAATCTTAAATTTTACATTTGTCTTCGTTACATTGGTTTTTAAGTCTATATAAAGTTACACATTACTGCAGGTATAATTTTCAATAACAGGGAGGCTCTCTCTGTTCCTCAGTGTAAATTGAACGATTACTGGTGGTATGCCTGATGCTATATTCATGGTCTATATCAGTTTACAATTAGCACAGCATAAGAACTACACGTGTTTTTATTGTGGTTATTTGATCTTTTATTTGATCTTTAACAAATTCTGACTAGAGTAAGAACATTGTCCTATGGATACCCTTTGTTGACAAGAACTATATTAGTGGAAAAGATTAATTAGTTGATTTAAGGAGTCTAATTAATATACAGCTTACTACTGCTTTCTCTTATCCCGACTTCTTCAATGCGACAATCTAAGACGATTAATGTACCATAAGGTTTATTTCACAACACAATCAGCTAATTGGGGAAGGGGGTGGTGGCAAGGAGCAGAGTATGGGGCAAAGTTTACAGGGCCAGCAGCATAAGTCTGGGCTAACAAGGATCTACAAGTAATAGTTGAGCAATGGTAACAGATGCACTTGTCATATTTCCTGAAGTGGTTGGTCGCTAGGCCATACATCGATGATGCTTAGTTTATTTAATGGCCGAGACGGGAACCATTAAAAATCCGGAATGTGTGATCGAGATCGATCGACAGTGAAAAGCGTCTAAAAGTAATACGTATAGCAGCTTTTGTTTTTGGGGAGACATTTTGACACTTGTGGTTTTATTGTCTGTGAGGTCAACTGTTCAATACTTTCATATATTTTTTCCGTATTGTCTTCAGTCGCCGAAAAAAAACCAACAGAAGGTGATCGCCAGCATTTTGTTCATTACTTTTTTTTAAAAGATGCAACCCTTTAATTAAACAATATATGCAAAGAGGTCCCATAAATTAAAGAAAAAGCATCCTCTCCTTTTCATTTTCTAACTTTGCTTTTGCAAAAAGAAATGCATTTACTTAACTACTAATAAACTAGCTATATCCATTTCGCGCATTTTGGCAATATCCAGAAAGAAGATTGAATGCCAATAGATAAAAAACAGTAGAGCGCAAATTTCAATATGAAATGAATCAAATCTCAAACAATTCATATTTTTTTTTACTGAATAATGATATTATCAAATAATCATTACGATATAAGTACTTACATTGTATACTTCAGTACTATAACTTATTTGCTATACATATGGGAGGGACGACTACTTTGTATTTGTTTTTACATACGACAATTAGGACTATTTGGTTAGGTTTTTTTTTACAGTAGAACGAGGACTCCCTAGTTAACTGTTTACCCTGTGTACTGATAGGATTGCGATTTGTGGGAGCCACTCACCTTTTCCTCATCGATGCTCTCCGCCTCGTGGATCCGCCACACGTTCTCCTGTCCACAAACCCCCACCTGCTGACCCACGCGGTACAGGCGGTGGATCGGGTTCGTGTCCTCGGAACCCAGGGAACTTTTAATCAGTGAGAACACTTCCATGATGGTTGATCACAGTCCAGGGGCTGGGTTCACCAGTCCTAATCCCATCATAGACCAGCGCAAGACGGGGCGCGCGGGCAAGATAATCCTCAGAGATGGCGCTAAATTGTCACAAAGCATCAGTAAACATTGGAGAGAAGAAGAATTAAAACATCCTAAGAATGGTAAATGAGATTCGTGTCCGGTTGATGGGAACCTGACGTCTCTGTGACATGTTTACTAATCAATGAGAGTCAGGGGACAGTTAGGGGGGCTGATAGTCCGGCAGCACGAGGGAGCTGACTGAGACTCCGATCACAAAGACTTCCCGACTAACGGCCGGGATCACAATTCAGTAGTTAAATTTGTATCGAACGTTTAAACAGCAGGGCCGGTAGTGTGGAAACATCCGCTGGTTCGCCATTATAAGCATATCACGACAAAACTGGCTATCGATTTCAAATGGTACACGCGGTGAGTACTATATCCCGCCAAATCTCGGCCATCAGTCAGCGCGGCGGTGTTCTACTGCGCTCACCTTGTCTTTCTGTCAGGCGCTATGTTTACTTTGACGTGAGTGGAAGTAGAACTGAGAGATGACAACCCAACAATCAGATGTCTGGCCAGTCTATGTACACGGCGAATCAAGGCATCAGAGCTAGCTCCAAGCATTCAACACGCCACCCTGTTATTAGTGTTGTTCTATAAAACATTGAAAGCAATTCCGCGCGCTTCCTTCCGATAAACTGCACAAGTTTTATAAATGTCACCAAAAATAAAGCATTTTCTATGAAGTGAAAAAAAGAAAAAGATTAAGAGATATGTATCTGAGTACCAGAGAAATATAATTTACGTATCCCTTCAAAGAAATGTGCATTTATAAAGTTTTATTTTTATGTGCAAATGATACAAGGTAAGTCTGTCAGAGAGTGCTGGCAACCACAGGTGGAAACACTTCACTCTTATAGAAAAAAGTCAATTTGATTAAAAAGTCCGAATTTGTAAAATAAAACTTTTTATTTACGGAGTTATCTTGATATTACTTGTGCTTTGTTGAAGAGGTTCAAGTCATGCAATGAAAACCAATTTACTGTTGTACCTTTGACAAAGGAATTGCATTCTTACGGGGGACATTAAATCAGGTTGATGCTTAATAAACAAATGCAATCAACAACATTACTAGTCTTAGAACAATATACACGGAATTCATGCAACTACTAGTATTATGTCGTTTAATTTTTACCGGGTGGCAGTAAAAACAAAATTTACAACATGATAATAATTCTTTGATATCTTTGAAAAAAAAAATAAGCTGTATTCTTCAATCTGTCGAGCAAGCAGTCGGAGAATCGTCATCTAAAACAAAAATCAATTGTAGTATGACGATCAATGAAGACCTCCCTCACTGCTGAATAAGTATTTAATACCCAAAATACTCAGTACTCTGATGAAGGTAATATGTAAAGTTATTGATTATTTTCCTTCTTAAGATACTTTCCTCAATATTAACACCCACTCTCTTTACCCAGTCTTAATTAACAACGGATTTTACGAAACTAATTATTTAAGCATTGAATGCTTTTTTTTTATGTCGTCGGTCCTATGACACACCAATGCGGTGCAGAGAAATCGAATACCGCGCGTTAGCGCGGTATGATAATTTGTCTTCACCGCATTGGTGTGTCATAGGACCCACGACATCCAAAAATAAGCATTCAATGCTTATATTTATATTCATACTGGTTGTTTTTTTTAATATGAAATATATGTGTATCGTCGCTGTAAAGCAATTATATACGCTCTCAGTCAAGGATATGAAACATACATGGAACAGCCATATTAACATGTTATATAGTACGCTTCCGCAGCTAAAAATATAGTGCCAGAAACTTTGTAGAGAAAAATCTTTTTTTATTAAGGAGAAGATATAATTTACTGATTATTTTTCAAAAGTATATACATGTATCAAATTGGTTATGTAAGGTTGAACGTTTCATTTAATCTTACAAAAATAAATATACTCAAAACACGTGGTAACGTTTATATTTGTGCTCATGGCGCGTGAATTAGCAAAGTGTATTCATAGGAAATTGAACGTCGCAATGTTCCAATGTTTCCAATGCAAATATAAGGGGAAATATATACTGAATGTAAATATAATTTTATAAATACTCTTTACAGAGATGAGCGAGATGCATGTAATTTTATACTCATTTGAAAAAGGCATTAGTTATCAGAGTGATGGGAACTAATATTCCTCAAAATCAATCGAAGAGCTTATTTTTTTTTTTTAGATTTTTATAAGAAAATTTACTCAATTTATTATAAACATGCTTGGCAATAGGATAAATACTGTTAATCGAAATTGCAGTTATAATCCGCGTTAGCGGGTTATGTAATTTATTTCAGCAATGATCGCTACCTTCATAACCCGCAAGAATCATCAACGAAAGAACTTTATTGTTTAAATTTACTTTACGTCCACATTTACATCTTTCTTTCAACAAATCAATGAATTGATCGTAAAAGGAGGTAAAGTAACTAATTTATTGTTAATATACATCAGTAAGCTAAAAGATAAAAGAAATGGCTGCCAAATCGTCTTAAATGGGAATTTGAGTCTGACATCATCATTATTATTTCGTGCAGTCCGTGATTTTTGTAAGGTTGCTAAAGGTTTCGTTAGAACTGGATTGTGTAGATTTTAGCCCTGTCAGTTTCTACAAAGCTGTTACCGAATTACAATCGATTTCCGTAAAACATTTTTTTTAGAGGGAATCATATACTTAGTGGATGAAAATATATAACGTATAATCAAGGATACTTTGATTGGCAGGAATTAATTTCACGTGATGGACGTTCAAAATGGCGTCTATGTCGCTTAACAAAACCAAACACGTCCTTTTAGAAATTTGAATAAAGCAACGAGACGTCAACTCACAAAAATGCAAATGTGAGCACGTTGAAATTCGAAATCGATAGAAGCAATGTGACAGGAGTTCCAATAACTCCTACATTTAGTATTTTATCGGGATTTAAACATGACATTAATTCGCCGGGTTGTTAGTTCCGACTTTTTCGCCATTAATCTTGCACCGGAAGAGGCCAGACCTGGGACCGAACCTCTTCGCCGTGTACTTGAGTTTCTGAGCACACTCTCCGTGATTACGGCAGTGATTTACGGAAACACAAGGACCCCGGAATCACAAGTAGCGGAAAATACGCCAGAAAACCGAGCTACATGTACTTCTATGAAACTGTACGAAACAGAGATCGCGATTCCAGAGAACAATTTAAAAAAAAAATAAAAAATTGTCTCCAAGCAAGATAAACGAGACTGTTCAAACAAGATGATGATTAAAACTTTTTATATAAATTGGCGAATCAAAAGTTTATTTTGAGGCGCGATAATGAGATGAAATGAAGAGCAGATAAAAGGAAAAGAAAATAAGATTTTTTTACTGGACCTATTTAAGGCCTTGAGTGGTTGTCCTTCTATCATACACGGATTCTCTCTTTATGATAAAAACAATTCTTTGCTCCACAAACAGTTAAATTGTTATTCAACAACTAAACTCATCTTAAGCGTGAATGAATAATATTGGGATGTTTAACATTAATCATAGAATATTACAAGAATAAATAATAACAAATTGTAAATGAGAGAGAGAGAGAGAGAGAGAGAGAGAGAGAGAGATTATTACATCAAAGCATATGTATTCAGAATAATTAGGTCAATTGTTTCACTTAGGGATGCTGTAAATGTTCTCATAAAACTAAGAAACACATGCTGAAGTGAAGATTAGGTCTAGGAATTCTTAAGAGAAAGCTTTTATCAAAGACAGTCAGAAATTGGATAACAAATTAATGTAGAGATAAAAAAGCTTCTATGGGATCAGCTGCCGAAAATGTCGGGAAAAACGTCCGGAAAAAACCTTTGCGAGGTCTGCAAGCATTGTCCTTTGAGAGAGAAATCACACGTAATCAATTAATAAACTCTTATCAAATAACCTACACGATAAATAAGCCTATCAAATCAAATACGCGGAGAGCTTAGATAGGTGATAAATCATGTACATGTACGTCCTACTTAGATGGAAATAATATTATTAAAATATACATATAAATTGTGTATTAGGGACAGGGGCTGCTTGAATCTTTCTGTTAATATCCTTTCTCTTCTAGTATACCATGATGGATGATACGGATTATGATACAATATACCGGTATTGAGGAGTACTTAGTCTTCTACGATAACGTCGTTTCTTGGCGTTGGCTCAATATGAAATATACATTGTATATGTAATTTAATTTTAACTAATTCATAGTAATTATCGGTGTGGCATGCTGGGGGACGGGGTAAAAATTAGAATTTAGTGACGATTATAAGTACATTAAATTGAAATAAAAGGATTTTCTAAAGAGAACACATTGCAAGTCTGCAAAACATCAAACTTAATTTTGAAATAACGCTTAATCTGAAGTAGTTTACTAACAAAGCAAACAGACAGGGTAGGAAAAGATTGAGCAGGCTTGTATCAGAACTCGAAAAGACGGCCTCGGTAAACAAATCATAAAACAATTCCAAGACGATCTTATTTATGTTACCCAAAACCTCCAACAACGCGCCATCTACTTCAGCATTGGTCCATTTTCCTGTATTAAAAAAACTCTTGTGTGGGGTGGGGTCTTGAGCCATATTACCTGTCTTTTATTGTTAAATTGATTGGTTTTAGTTCCTATTTTACAGGGAATTTATATTAACTCGTGAAATATAGGCCTGTCCACAGGAAATTGAAATCCACCCTTTTCAGGACCAACAGAGTATGAGCAGTGTACTGTTCGTGTATCGGGGATCGAGTTTCACCGGCTGTCAATAAATTGTAACAAGCGCTCTCCTCTGGCCCGGTGATGCTGGAATCGAGTATTTATCCGAGGATCAATCACATCTGAACAAACACAACCAGCGAATCTACCTTGATTTGTACATTGTCCTCTGCTACAACAATACAGGCATGACCTCATGATAAACCGAGGCGTTCCGAAAACGACTACGTCATACAATACTCTCCGGATTTACACTACCGTACGATAAAATCGAACGCGTCAAAGTCACGGAAATGGTATGAAGAGACTGAGAAGTAATTTCGCTGGAATTGGTCTTAGTCTATCTTGACGTTCTATTTTAGACCGAGGTGCGAGCTGAATTTTTCTTAGCTATATCGGCATCACTATATTGACTGTCATTGGCAGATTGGGGACCGCACCCTCTTCATTAAGTCTATTTTGACATTATAAGAGTAAAGATTACAGGTAAAAGATTGACATTATAAAAGTATAGATTACAGGTAAAAGGTACTTTGGACCCAGTTACCTTGTCTAAATAAGATATTTGAGACATGTTTCGTTAACGTCCATCGTTATTAGTTAAATCAATACATATTGTTAGCTGTTTGTTCATATTAAGAAATGGAATGTACTCAGTCACAGCTAACTCATTCTGTATTTTGATAATTTGGATGATTCATTGAATAGCTCTCCAAATTTGGTAACACATCCCCCCACCTCACCCTTGAAAAATGATTTCAGTTTCCATTTCTAAAATTTCATTTTTTGAGATGTAATTTTAAAATTTAAAAAAAAAAAATAATAAAAATGGAAAGTCTAAAATCTACGTGCAATGTGTAGTTATTCAATGTGATGCATCTCTTTATAAAAATAATACAAGATTTTTACTTTAAAAGAAATCAATATTTTTTAATATACAATTTACAGGCACTTTTAAGGATGTTTATTAAAGTTAGTTATGATAAGGGAACAGAAAAGGTTTTAGTAGCTAGCTTTAAAAATTATGAAACCTTTAATAATTTATTTTAGTCACACTTTGGTTGGTTTTTTTTTTTTAGACAAAAAAGCAATATTTCCAATACTGAAATAAAAAAAAACACCTTAAAATCAAAACATCAAAAATGTTTTAAAAGCATGGTTGATAAAACATAGAAATTATAAGCTGTTAATATCAAGTACCCATTCCGGGTCATTTACATTTTTCATTGAAATTTGATTTAAGCCCTCCACAACTTGACAATTTTACTTCGATAGAATATTTTCATTATCTTGTAAACCCCATCTTGCCAACTTTCAGCTTGAACTTGAGACTAGCGACTTGAAATGGGATAGGTGGTGCAAATTCATTTTGCATATTTGTTGCACCGTAATGAGTTTCATTTAACATTTGATGCACAGTGTATAGGAGCAAGTTCGAAACGCTTAAAAGCTAGGGGAGGTTATGGTACGAAAGCAAGGGTAGTGGGGATTTACTATGAAAAATAAATATGCAAAAATATTTGTAAGCGCGTGCTTTGTAGCGTTGATACCACAACCGTTTGTGTGCGTGCATTTGTTTTGCAATCTTCACACGAAAGTGGAAATTTCTTTTTATATAAAAAAAAAAAAATTTTGGACCATGAGTTATATAAAGTAAAACTTGACAAAACATTTTGGCAAATATTTCACAATACTCTGTAAAGTTATGAGTGGTCTATTTATAAACATTCAATGGTTTTTTTTTCCCATTAGATAAAAGTTTTAAAATTTGACACAGACAAGTGGTCTTTTGTATATATTTTTTTCACGTCGATGTCCAAAAGCTCTGAACAATCCGTCTGGCGATTACCACTTCTTTCTACATGCGGCATCTATCTACAAGCGGATCTGTTCAAGTCGCTCTGTTCTCTGGCCAATTTCCGCAGATTTACATTCTCCCTCTGTCTTTGTAAATTGAGCAGATATAAGATGCATTAAAAACAAAAACAAACGGCTTAAAGATCCTGAAATAGCGCAGAAATTCTTTCTGGAAATGAGAGAGCAGACGAACGGGAGCCGGGCTGTCATCATGCGTTTCTTCCCGCGGAAATGTCGGCGGTCATCCCTAGCGGAATATAGAGACGTCACTAGAGATGTTATTCTCTCTCTCCCCCCCCCCCTCCTTCCTTTAAAAAACGAAGAAGAAAACTATAGCTGACCCATAATGAGTAACACCACCACAAGGCAATATTTAAAGAAAACATTCTGTCCTTGTACTGTCCAACTGGCCCCACCCATAATAATTTGTTGGAAATATATTTAACATGCTGGATCAGTGTGTTATTAGCTTTGATATATACGCATCTAGCATAAAATATGCATTATTGAAATGTGCACCTATTAATGAACATTTATTAGCTTCATTTGTGTATATCAGGAGAAATTATATTATTTCCCCTCAAAGACATGCAGATAAAAAAAACCTACTATTTTGACAAGAATTCTTCTATACTGAAGATACATGATTTCTAAAATAAAAAATATCTACATCAAATAAAACTGAAAATTGTGATATTTTTCCAATACACCCATTTCTATATTTCATAAAGCCAGTATTACGATTTGATGTCAAATCGAGGTCGGAACTTTCCAAATTATTTGCCAAATGCCTGGGTGATGTCTGCATTTAAAATCGAGCAGACTGCAAACACTGATATAGAAGCAATTCCAGAAGCTATTCGTGACCTGTTTAGATAAGTGACAGACATGCATGGGCTAACAGTTAATTAAAATAATTCCAGTCTTTGGAACATGAAAATCGATATTCAATTTGACATATTCTAAACCTGATTTGATTCCTTGTTGTTATCTCCAACGGTTGCTATCTCTATACCTCACAAAGAGAGTGTCCTTGAAAGCATTATTAGATTATCTAAATCTTTGGATGTTTGGATCAATCCTTGGATTATCAAGATCCTGGGAGTATGAGTCCTTGGATTATACGCATCATTGGGTAATCTTAATCCTTGGATATTCGGAATCAATCCTTGGAATACATATACTAAGATTCTGGGCGGTCCTTGGATTATCAACATCCTTGGATTAATAAAATATCTGAACAAATTCATTTTTTTTTTCTCTAAGAATATCGAAATACCGGTGGTAGATCGTTTTTGAAGGCGAATCCGGCACCGGTTAACGGTGATGAGATTTGGTACTCTTTAGATCAAGCAAAAGTATAGACAAAATGGTAGGCTTAAGGTGGTAGGGATTGTCGAAAGTCACGGGATAAGTGGAAGTAGAATGGACACCCCCCCCTAAAACAACCCAGCATTGGTTTGCAACGATGGGTGGTGGGAAGCACTACGAACTTCCTTCGTGGGTGAAAATACATCATAAACAAATTATAATCACTGGGGTTTTGTTAAAAATAAGATTTCAACTTATAAATTTTTTTAACATGCAAGGAGTTTTTAAAAATGTAAAACCCCGATCGGTTTCAAAGTCATAACTTAGAGATCCAAAGCTGGCATTGTGACCAATAAAGCTACGCTGTTAAAAAAGATGGGGCAAAGAAAAAATATTAAAATGATTAACGGGGTATAAAGCCGTACGTTTATTTCGAGAAAGTTTGTTGCAATATGGATATATGCCCCCATACGTCCATCTTTTTCGATTTCAACAATACAGAGTTGTCACATTACTTGCCCGAGAAATTTTTGTATGGTGAACATTGGATGCTTACTGGACAGGAACTTAGTTGATGAAGTCAATTTACACAAGGCAAGCAAGGTAACATAATTAGCAATGTTGAGAAAACAGCAAGGGTTTTGTCCAATTAGGCGGGGTGAGGTTGGATCTTACACAGTAGTCAGTCTAAGGTCTACATTATTGCATCAATCTGTTTGTGTTGGGTGTGCATCGTATATATCATTATATTTTCATAAGTAAAAATTTTTCTTTGATATATTTTTATGAGTTTATTCTGAAAGACTTTGTTGTCAACTTTAAACTACATAAATTATCAAAGATACCGATATATACCGGTATCTTTTTACAATGACAAAAACCAAAAATATTCTTTGAAAATATTGTAGAAATTCAAGCAAGAAATCAGTATAACTTTCAAAGCAGAGATTAGCACAAGATCAAAGAGCATTATAACCACAGCTATGAATAATTCTTTTCATTAAATTAATTTTAATTAAAATCTAAGAATAAATATTGACATCATAACTCTTTAAAGTTTAAAGCATTGTTTCAGCTGACTGAAGACAGAATGAATTCGTGGTGATGGTAATAATTCAATCTGCATTGACAGTTATGATGACAGAGGTATTGACGGATATTGTTCCGCTTTGTCACGGTGGGTGTCTCACAATATCAATATATGGATCTCCTCTATCTCTCACATCTTTTTTTATTCACTAACTAATCACAGACTTAGAACATTCTATCAATAAATCACTCTCATATCACTGAGGATTTATCCCGCACCAAATCACAGATCTGCTGCTAGAAGTCGGCCTGTTCATTGGATCTATTAACTCTAATACAAGACTCTGACAAGCCTTCTTAACTTTGATTCTCTAAGTCGACAAGCTTCAGGGCTTCTTTTAAACTCAGCTTCTTTGATCTGTGCTTCTTTATGTACTGCAAGAAAACAAAAACAACAGATGACACGAGGTACAAGGGTGCAGGCATGTATGGCTATAAACACGGAGTGCAGACATCGTCAGACCGATCTGTTACGTCACAACTATGATTGTTACTGACTCATGCAGAACAATCTCCAAGTACAAGTAGTGTGAAGGACATCTCAAATGGTGAATGCACCCCAAGTGTGTTACATAAATAATGCAATGCTTTTTATAGTGATTCTTAAAGACATATTTACAAATTACAACTCTTTTTAAATCTTTCTTAAATTAATATTTTTATTTCAACTTTAAATGATTCACAACACACTAAGGGATGATATCCCTTAACATATGTACGTGGCCCCTTTTTATACAATGAATTACAGAAAATCTACCAGGATTTTGATAATTTTAAAATAAGAGTAAATAAAAATAACATGTCCTAATTAGTGTTAAAAGCTTGGGTCATTTTTTATTGTAACGATTGACGCATCATCGATGATTTTGTACACCCTGTAACAGCGTACACCCTGTAATAGTGTACACCCTGAAACAGTGTACACCCTGTAACAGCGTACACCCTGTAATAGTGTACACCCTGAAACAGTGTATACCCTGTAACAGTGTACACCCTGTAACAGCGAATTTTGTTCTGGTTTGTGACCCTGTCCTTTCAATGAATAAAAATTAAAAGAAGTGGTGGACTTTGTTACAATAGATGATATGTTTATGAAGGAATTAAGCAGATCAGAGACTTGTTTACATATCACATGCCTTTATGACCAAATTCTCACCAGTTGATCAGAGTGAAATCCGTTGATAATACAATGTACAACTTAAAAATAATGTATTTGCACAAATGAAGGTTAATGGAATATGAAGTTGTGTCAAACATGATTACCGAAATATATTTCATGAGACATGTGGTGTACAAATGATATATATTATGAAAGGTTAAAAGAGTTCACACCAGGCAAACAACATCAGTGTAAGAAAGGAGATCTATGAGAGTACATATATCAAAGATTAAGTACATGCAAAATATTAACAGAAATTTCGAAATTTATTTTTTTCACCAATTTACTGGGGCCTATATTTGACATCATTCTTTGCAAAGTTTTTGGTTTTTTTTGTAGACATTATTTGTTGAGATTATCTAAAATAGGTGGTTCAGAGACCGTGACTTTGAGGGTATGCACCTTTTTAGTGTCCTCTAGAGTTGTGTAGCGATATTTTTGGTCCAAGGTACTTGACATAGATTGATACAAGGCTTGCTGGGAGTGGAGGAAACTTTTGGTCAGCTCCAGCTGCTGTTTAAGCATGTCGTGTAGAGCCAGCATACAGGGACTGTAGGATGTTAGGGCTGGAAATAAAAAAAACATGGTCAACAAAACTAAAATACACAAAGGGGCAAAAATCTTGGTTGATCTTATTTTTATGCACTGATATCAACAGTTATCAGAAAAATGAGTCCTAGAATTGTATGTCCTGTTAAATGTATAAACATAATAAAACATGGTATACACACATGTACATGCTGACAAATACCCCTATATATTTATTTTTATTACACCCACCATTGAGCGAGTCTGGGCTGATAACATAGGAGGCTATGGAGGCGGGATCCACGAAGCCCGGGCTGTAGCTGAATCTATAGGTCAGGCCTGGCTCCTCGGTCTGTAGTCCTACCTCTGTGGTCCTCAGGTTCCTCCTCTTATCCTCTGTGCTCCTCCTCTTGTCCTCCCAGGCTGTTTTTGTTGGCTTATGTCTGTCCAAGAGAAACAGAAATATGTGTACCAGAACATTGTATCCTCTAATGGAATTTTATCATAAATAACCCTTAAGTTCTAGTCCAATCAATCTCACTCATCATAGAAACTAGAGTTAGAGTTTTTATGATGGGAAATCTTTTAAACAATCTTAAAATTTCAGTCTTTTATAAATCATAGATTTTTTTTTTTTAAATGATGCATTATGCTAGGTTTGGACTTGAAACTAAATTCATATCATGTCTAAGACAATGTAATAATTATAGAATCTCTCATGGTTTGCAATGGTATATGATTTCTTGTTTGCAATGGTATATGATTTCTATCCAACTCATTTTGTGTTTTCTATCCCCGAGCCTTGTCGAGGGGATACAAAACACAATGAGTGTGATAAAATTCATATACCATCGCAAATCATGTAAGATTGTTTTTAATAGATGTTTTACCACATCTTTTGATAAATTTTGATCTTTTCCATAAACATCAAAGATGTGAGCCACACAACACATTTACTACAAAATGTCAACAATTTTATGCATGGAAAAAAGTTCCAAGCTACACAAACATTTCATTTTTGAACATATTCTTACCAATTGATGATTCACATTTATAACTAGATTTTTCAACTATATTATTTAATTATTTTTTAATCTAAGTCAATCATCAGACTTAAAGCAATGTAATGTTTAATTGTGACATCATGATGTGTTAGAAGACGGTGCAATATTTAAAATTTATTACACGAGTGATATCCACCTCATATTGAGCTAAAATGTGATAAAAAAGGAACTATAATGAAATACTTTTTGTCATTTTCTGGATTTCTCTGTATTAAAATACATGTACTAATAAATGTAATGAAACTAAATTTTCAAAAATGAATACTGTCAAATTTGTTCACTCAAAACTGACCTAAATTAATCAAATAAGAAGTAAGTAGGAGTCTTAGATAGAGTTGGGGAGATCCTACCGTTCAACTATTTCAGACTCATCGGTTTCTGTGACAGTCCCCGACTCCTCCGTGATTTCCGACTCGCTCTGGAAAGTCTCTGTGTATTCCTCAACATCAGTGTTCCGAGAGGAAGCTCGACTCAGTCTCTTATGGGATTCTCCGATGCGCTCAGAAATGGTATCATCAAAGTCATCGGAATAAGACCTATGTACACTACTGACCTCTTTAATTTCTGACTCAAGAACAGAATGAAATGAAGTTGTCTTCTTTTTAGGAGGACCAATCTCCTCGGGAATGTCCTCTGATTCTGTTCTCACTTCCTCACTGGCCACACTAGGAGGATGGTCCTCTGACACACCTCCTAACAGGTCCTCAACGGTCTGAAGTCCGAAAAACAGGTCCTCCTTCTCCGACGACTTCTGCTTTCTGGGTGTAGATTTTAGTGGTTTGAATGGACTATTGTTGTTTTTCTTAGCTTTAGATTTTGAGGTGTCTTTTCGTTTACTTTTAGAGCTATCCTTTGTCTTGGAATCTGAAGTTATTATGGCTGGCTCTAATGCATCAATATCCATCAAATTAACTGAAAGAAGATTCCCAATCTGGTATCTTTGTATTTCATATATATGCAGCACTGAAATTGAATGTATTTAATAAAAAAGTTTTTCAATAAGAAAACTTACATCTGAAGGCATCGTCTGAGCTTTCATCGATTTTGTCACTCTCTAAAACATCAGACTCAATGGACGAGGATCTTGAATGAGGTGAGCGGTGAAGCTTGGGTGATCGTCTTCTCTGGGGGACAGGGGATGGAGACCTTGGGGGGCCAGCAGTGTGGGATCTGAAAGGGCCAGGGGAAGGAGATCTGAAGGGGCCAGGGGAGGGGGACCTGGCTGGGGGAGGTTTTGTGTCCGGTGAGGGGGAGCGAGGTATTGTGGGGGAGGGTGTTCTTCTTCCTTTCTACAACAAATAAAAATGTAAATTCAAACATCTTAAAATACCACAACAATATTTTTCTAATATTTAAAAAATAATATTCATCAACAAATTCTTGAGAAATTTTGTTAGAAGCTAAAAATACATGTAAAATATCTTTTTGATTTAAACAAATAACAAAAAAATTGATTTGTTTCACCCATTGGAGTTGTAGCTACCTTCTGTTTCCCTTTTCCTCCTGGAAAACTCTCAGAAGAATCTAATCCAGCCACAAACTCTGCCAGGCTCTCCTCACCAGAGGACAGGACAATGTCAGCAGACAATCCAGTCAGCACAGCTATAAAACAAAGCACATAGCTATAAAACAAAGCACATAGCTATAAAACAAAGCACACAGCTATATAACAAAGTTCACTGCCATAACACACACAGAGCTATAAAACAGTACAGAGCTATAAAATAACATACAATTATAAAACAAAGCACACATAAACAAAAAGCTCACAGTTATTAATTTAAACCTATGAAACAAAACACAAAGTATATAACACAGCACACAGCTATTAATCAATGCACAAATCTATAAACAAAGCACAGATATCAAACCATGCACACAGCTATAAATCAAACTTATGGCACACAGCTAAAAACAATGCATACAGCAATAAAACAAAGCACTCAGTTTTAAAACATACACTGTAGCACAAACAATGTAGCTTAAAACTTGAAGAAATAAAAAAAATCATCCCTTAGACAACCTCGCAACAAAACTTTGGGGAAACATGTATGTAAATAAAATTAGCTAATTAATACATGTAACAATAATATTTATAATTTCAATTTTTTCTAACTTGATGTAACCACTCATTACACACTATAATGATATGTCACCCTTTTTATGTAATGAATCAGACAACACATTAACTTGCCTCTCTTATCCCTTGATTTCCTGGTCGGTGTGGGGCTCCGCCTCCTGTGTGCCTCCTGTAGGGGGGAGGGACTCCTTCGTCTCTGCTCTGGTTGTGGAGAAGGACTTCTCTTCCTCTGGGGCTCAGGAGCTGCTGTTTTCTTCTTCATAAACTTGGACCCATCTCTACCAATCTTAACACTATCTGAATCTGCAGATCCAGGTCTCTCACTTGACTTTGGCCTTTCCCCTGATCTTGGCCTATCCCCTGACCTTGGCCTTTCTCCTGACCTCGGCCTTTCCCCTGACCTTGGCCTTTCACTGTTCATTCCAAGAGAAGACCCAGGCCTTGGCGTCTGCAGGCTTTCACTACTGTCCGTCTCTAAAGTGAAGACTTTCCTTGTTTCTGCTGACCGCTTGGCGAATTTATTACTAAGAAGTGATGCTTTACTGAGAGCAGAGGAAGTTTGCGCCGATTCCCTGGGTTTGTTGGTGCGTGCCATGTCTCCAGACACAGTAGGAACAGGACTGGCATTTGACAGCTGTGGCTTCTTGAGGTATTTAGCTGTAGGTTGAGATGTTTCTGTTTGCTTTTTCTTCAAAAACTTGTTCCCAGAGGTTATCAGTGGCCGTTTCTTGGTAAGTGAGGAGCTGGTCTGGGTGTGAGTGTCAATATCACTGGAGATGGAGATGTCGCCATCCTCAAAGTTCACAGTCTTCTTCTGCTGACTGGTTGTTGTCTTTTGTGTCAGTGACTTGATGTAGGCCTGACAAATACACAATGTAATGTGACAGTTTGTATGTTGTATTTTTGATGCATTAATTATTATTCTGTTGTATTTCTCATTTTCATTCATAGCACCAAAAAATAAGCATATATTTCTATAATAACTGAGGTCACTGATGAGGTTTAAATACACTGTAGCATATTCCAAATGTACCCTAATTTTATTGGTTCTTGCTTTTGTTCAGTAACTGTTATACATATTTGCTACTTTATGTTTCAATGGAAGCTTGATTACTGTAAGCACATTACTTAAAGCAGTGTTTTATTTTTCACATTTTAAGCAGAATGCTATTTCTGCTAAATCAGTTATCACTTCAATTGTAATGCAATTGCATTTACACTGTATTTCGAAAAATGCAATCCATTCAGAAAAGCGCTAAATAAAATTAACACTAATTTGTTGAAAATGAATTTCCCCAAAGAATCGTACATGCAAAAATGATATCTTTACAGCACTTCAATTTGTCAATCATCATAATACGACAGGAGTTTTTCTCACATTGATATCATCCTCCTCCTCATTGCCTTTGGAGACTTTCTCCCCTCTCAGTTGGGACTGGGCCTTCTGAAGAAGGGCGCTGGTTGACCCTCTCTTGATCATCTTGTCACCTAAATGTGAATAGGTCCAGTACAATTTCTTGATTTTGCTAAATAGCTTGAATAAGTTAAGCTATTCAGAATACAGTAAAAAATGCTTCTATGAAGTGCCAGGGACGGGCTATTTTGCTTCGTTATAAGCGTAATTTGCTATATCCTTCAAGTTTACAACATGTAATAAAGTCACTGGAAATGAAAAATCACTTCGCTGTAAGCGTCAATTCATTATAAGCGTGTTCGCTATAACCATCTTTTACTGTACCTTAATTTGAGTATAAATTATACTCTGTCCCAAGATATTTATGCAGCACATTTTCTTCATTTTTTCGATATTTATTAATACCTCAGGGTTCAAAAGATGTTCATTAGATAGCATGAAAAATCCCATGATTTCTCCTATACTCTGTCCCAAGATATCCTGGATTCACATTTTGCTTAATTACTCAATATTTATAAATACCTCAGGGTTTAAACGATGTTCATTCAAAAGTAAGAAAAATGTCCAAGATTTCTCAGTTGAAACGCCCCCGTTAGCTTATCAGGTTTCAATACAAAAGGCTAAAAAATGTGATGTCTACGGGGATTTTGTAATGCAGTAAGCCCGGATGATAACGTTTAAAAATTGTGCGAGATATTCCGAGTGATTCCGAATGGAGGAAAGATGTAAACATTCCCCATTATAAATTTCCGCAAGAAATCTATTTTCGATCCTGTGATTGTTTTCGAGTGAAAAATGATAATGTGTCAATGAAGATATCTTGGAAAATTTCTCTTTCATTGAATTTAATTGCACTTCTTTCACAGGTATGTATATTTTTAATAAAAATCGATCAAATGTGCTGCATAAATATCTTGGGACAGACTATAACAACAATAATTCACCACAATGTGAAGAATTCATATATAGTTATCCACGCCTATATGCATATAAGGTGGTGGCCAGTTAACCAAACATTAGAAATAGATTTTTTGTTTTAAAGTGTTCAAAAGTTGCAATGTCAAATCTATCTTAAAGTTTATAATTTTGGTTGCTTTTTTAATAGTCCATGGTGCAACTATGAGTATTAACCACTGTTAACAAACTTGCGATTTTTTTGCCCATTTCTTACAATGAAATTTTTGGTGAAAAATGTATATAAATAGCTATATCAAGCTATTCAGAATAGCTTCATAAAGCTTTATAGTATAGCATAGCTAACGTTAAATTAATCAGTTAATAGATCGTACTGGACCTGTTGATTGCACTCAAATTTAATGTGAACTCTTAATGAAATAAGTCTTACCACACTACCGTATAACGCTGTTTTCAAATATTCACCCATAAAAATATACGGAAACGATTAAATAATGCAAAAAGACTTATTTAAAAGTCCAGTTACTATGTTCAAACATGTTTTCATGTTCGAGCAAAACGTAAACAAATCCTGATCACATAAGCGCTTAGAAATTTTAAGTTACAAAACCCAACAGGGTAATAAAACATCATCCGGAATAGTAATTCGGCATTGTCGATTGTACATAATGTGTGTTATTTTTAATTGAATAGTTTTATTTTTCTTACCAGATACAATAATCAAACATGTAGATGATGACAATGTATTTTTGTTGCATACGAGTCAGGAGTCTGAAGTTTATAACTTTTTAGTATTGAATACAAGCAGAGATATAAATAACATGTTATTTATGTCTCTGATACAAGCTTGCATTATTTTTTTTATTTCAGCTTTATTTCTTATAAAACTTCAGATTCCTGTGGTTTGAACTACTTCAAATAGTTCATCAACGCACAAATTGCACTTTGAAAACAGCAACACATGCATCAAGAAATTGAGGACTGTCAACTCCCGCATCCGAGTAGTCGGCATTTAATGAACTAGACCTCTCTTAATCTGACATCTGTCATCAAAACTCTAAGGCTGTTCCAATATTTGTTCTCTTAGGACTTATATTGGATGAGATATCATTTCTGTAGAGTTATATACATCTTCTCAATATTTTTTCATATTTTTTTTGAGACAAGACACGATGTTGTATCGATATCGATGATATCGACGATATTGTATCGATATCGATTTACTAATTTCATTATTATAGAACTTAAATACATATCCGTACTAAGCATTTCATACATTGTGTCGATATCGCTTCAAAATCTTTTCACCATCCTTAAACACCATAATAATGCGACTTCATTTTGCATATTTTCATGCTAAGACATCTCCCATATGAGTATCCGTACTTTACGTCAAAATCGACGATATCGTATCGATATCGATTTTTCTTTAAACGCAACTGAAGGTGTCCATATTTCATGTCGATATCGTCGATATCGACGATATCGTATCGATATCGATTCGCATATGTACACAACTAAAGCTGTCCATATTTAACGTCGATATCGTCGATATTGACTATGTCGTATCGATATTAAGTTTCCTTTGTTCACAACTTAAGCAGTCCATATTTCATGTCGATATCAACGATATCGTATCGATATCGATTTGCATATGTACGCAACTACAACTCACTGTATTTAAACGTCGATATCGACGATATCGTATCGATATCGATTCGCATATGCACACAACAAAAGCTGTCAATATTTATTGTGGATAATATATCGACGATATCGTATCGATTCGCATAATTACACAACTAGAGCTGTCAATAGTTACTGTCGATATCGTATCGATATCGATTCGTATGTATGTACAACGTAATCAAGTACTTTTGAAAACTATACCATGCTTATCTTAAGTTTTGTCGAATATAGATGATCGCATTTATATCATTTTACAATCGTTAAATACTATCATTTAGATGTTCTACTTACTGCTATTGTCTTAACTTGGTATTGATTTCGACAATGTTATCGTGATATCTTGATAAGCTATGAACTAATGTTTCAAAATAACAATTTTGATATTGATTAAATTTAATTACCGATGGACTCAAAGGAATTTATAAAACCAATATCAAGGTTGATATTGTCATTTTTATTGACATTGTTATATTAGTTTTATGCAATTATAAAGATCGCTTTTGATTAGGATATCGTCATTTTGTGTAGGATATCGCCTATACATACTAAGTCTTGAAACTTATTAGTGTCGATATCGATGTCGATATCGTCCTTTTGCGCACGATATCGTCGATATCGACAACATAATTGGTTTTGCAACTTTATCAGTTTATGTCGATATTGAGACGATATCGTCAAGTTGTGTACGATATCGTCGATATCGACATCATAATTGTTCTAGCATATTTTAAAATTCGATATCGATGTCGATATCGTCAATTTGTTTACGATATCGCCGATATCGACAACAAAGTTGGTATTGGACATGTATGGAGGTACAAATGCACATGGGTAGCTTTGTAGAAACAAAACATGTTTCTACGTTTTAATAAATCTTCTTTTAAAATAAAAAATCTTTATTAGTAAAACAAATCCATAAAGGCATAATACTTATATAAAATTTAAAAAAAAATCATGAATATTTATAATGTTTTCAACATAAATAGATTCTCAGGGTAAATTCTTCGGCATTCAGGAGTTCTATTCGCTTTTCACTATTCACTATTCGAATAGCGAATATAATTCTGTGGTCGGTTCGCTATTCAAATTACCGTAAACATGCTAATAAACGTAAATTCAAAATCTGCATAAAGTTCCCTTTTTATTACCCCCCCCCTCCCAAAAAAACCACCCAGTGATGTAGTAAAAATTATCACTTGCTGACATGACTTGAGCATCGACATAATTAGCTAGCCTGGCGGGAAGGTAAGAAATTCATCATTTTCTGTTGCAATGAGAATAGTATTCAAGGGGCTGGCTTACACTCTGTATCCCATATTTGGGCCTTCATATTTGGTGGCATCTTCGCTGGCCAAGGGTTTCCGATCCACTCGGCTCCTCTACAACTGTTGTAGAGGAGCAGAGTGGATCGGAAATCCTCGGCTAGCGAAGATGATTTGGTGGGGAATGGGCCCCGGGAAAGTCCAGTCGACCCTCAAAAGAAATTGGGTTTACACGGCCATTAACAGGCTTAGCTAGCCTGGTGAAAATAGGAAATTTCGTTTAATACAGTTATAATGGGAATAGCTTTTAAGGGGCTGGCTAACACCATGTATCCCATATTTTGGCCTTCATATTTGGTGGGGATGAGGCCCCGGGAAAGTCCAGTCGACCCTCTGAGATGATATTGTTTACTCATAATAAAGTGTAATGATTTAATTCTTGTTGTAACGCGCTTTGTGATTGGCTAAAAAATTATCTTATATCGTATAAAGAATGTTGCCTACGTCCTAGTCTTACTAACAGTAGTATCAAACTAAGGCTCATGGAACAGACTTCACAGACTTCAGACTTCTGTGACGTCACACAACAAAGCAACGAGACAGTAACTAAGTAACGAGACTGTTACTATGCAACGAGACTGTAACTATGCAACGAAATGTGCGCTAAATTCAGTTTCAACTGACCTTATTATGTGTGTAACTGTGTGTCAACACAACATTCTCACAGGTAGCTGTGTATTTACCCAGTTATTTATCGTAAAGATTAACTTAAAGTAGACAAACTTACTTGACTGACCCTTACAATATTTCATTTTCCATACAAGTATTTGTGCTAAAGGAGTCTGATCTGCACTATGACTGACAATAGCACATATCTAAAGGTTAAAGTAAGACTTAAGTTTAAGATGAACAATGGTTAAAACTAATCGAATGAAATCAATAAAAATATTTTTTGTCTGCAAATGTTAAGCATATCCATGCCTTCAATGTGGTTTTAATTCAAGGTGAAAGAAATTGATTTGTTCAAATAAGAAGAGTTAATTTAAATAAACAATACATTGTATTCATTCACCAACTAATTTCAAATATACACCTTGATTTGTAAAAAGAGAACCAGTCAATACTACAATTAACCAGCACTAGTTTATACACCTTAAAATGTGTATATATAACAAGCAATTTTCTGCTAGAAAGAAAATATAAAATGATTTTCAAGAACTGAACAATTGTTTTCTATATATATATATACAACAAAAATCTGATCTGCTGAAACCAAGATTACAAGATATAGTACATGTAAATGATTTTGAAAACCCCGATTATTTTCAATAAATAGTACAGATTGAAAAATTGTGTAAATACAAGTTTTTATACATGAGCCGAACAAATTTATCTAGTGCATATATATACAACACATGAACTTATGATATGTTGTTTAAAAACATTTATCACATAATACATGTAGTTTAAAAAACTCAGGGGATTGGTTTTTTGTGACATGTATTGTTTATTTGTGACATGTATTGCTTATTTGTGACATGTATTATCTCTGGGGTTTTTATTTGAATGATACTTCGAGATCTCATCATTATGTAAATAAATTAGTAATGTCATTTGGCTTTCCTTAAAATACTAAAAAGTTTTTTAAGGCATTTGGTGGGGTTTTTTTGGGGAGGGGGTGGGTTTTTTTTTTTACACATTATTTGGACAAATTGCCCGCAAATTCGCCTGATACAAACAGAGTAGAGGAGTCTGTGAGCTTCGACGTAACTAGGATTTCCTCTCTCAAATCTCAATAGTGCATTAACTATGTACTGACCCTCTCCTTTCCAAAAACACTTCAAAATAATCTATCTTTGTACACTCATTCTCATTAATCGCAATGGAAACTGCTCCAGACGAGAGGGTGTTAAATGCACGTAAAGACGGGGAGGTGGGGGTGGGGCAACCTTTCACCAAGGGTAAAGGAGTTCTGTTTGTTTGTTTATATTGACAAGTAGAAACTATTCAGAAGATGAATATCTGTGTTTGAAGATAAAATTGAAGTTTGAACATTTTGTAAAAAAAATCGGTATGTGTCCCTTAAGTAGTAATCTCACATCAACAGATCTCACATCAACAGGCAACTTTATTTTATTTAAACACACAAGTGAGATTGTGGAATGTTTAAATAAGAGATATGTACATTTTAAAAAAAACCTGAGAGAGAGAGAGAGAGAGAGAGAGAGAGAGAGAGAGAGAGAGAGAGGTGTTAAATGCATGTAAAGGAGAGAGAGAGAAAGAAAGAGAGAGAGAGAGAGAGAGAGAGAGAGAGAGAGAGAGAGAGAGGTGTTAAATGCACGTAAAGGAGAGAGAGAGAGAGAGAGAGAGAGAGAGAGAGAGAGGTGTTAAATGCATGTAAAGGAGAGAGAGAGAGAAAGAGAGAGAGAGAGAGAGAGAGAGAGAGAGAGAGAGAGAGAGAGAGAGAGAGAGGTGTTAAATGCACGTAAAGGAGAGAGAGAGAGAAAGAGAGAGAGAGAGAGAGAGAGAGAGAGAGAGAGAGAGAGAGAGATGACTGTAGAAAGATCTAGAGTGATTTCTAACATTAAATTGATTAGCTCTTTACCTTAGTAAAGGAAGGGCTTTTTGTTGTTGTTGTTGTTCTTTAGTTGTTCTGTAGTAGGTAGATGGTGATTATTGAGAAGATGAATGTACATCATCGTCTTCAAGAGATTGATAATATAATTGAATTAACCTTTCGTTTTCAAGAATTTCAGCCTCCCAGTCTTCAGGCTCTGGGATCTCATTGAACCCTTCATCAATCCAATAGTTGGATGGAACCACCAAGGCGTTTTGTAGAGGATGCTCATCTTCTTTAACCACCTCTACTTCTTGTTCCTCCGCAACTATAGGTGGATCATGATGTAAAAAAGTTAAAAAGTATCGATATATCCCCCTACAAAACCCCATAATGCTTAAAATCTTCATCTCTCTTTTTGATATGTTGGAAATTAATTATATGAGTGAGCAGTCAGTTAATATACTTAAATACTACAATGTATGTGTAAAAGTCTGTACATGCAATTTGGACCAATCAGAATGTTTCTTTTCCCGCTTTAAAGATGGATATCACAAAGCATATAGACAGAAAAAACATTTCCCGAGACTTGTCGTCATCAGAAAGAGGATGTCCAAACTGTAACTGTTTCTTTTGTTGATCAATGGTCACTAAGGGTCAAAAGAGATTTTGATTTGTAAATAACAGTTGATTTTACTCTTTAATTAGTAAAAAGGACATTTCCCCAAGAGGATGTCCAAACTGTAACTGTTTATTTTGTTGATCAATGGTCACTAAGGGTCAAAAGAGATTTTGATTTGTAAACAAGAGTTGATTTTACTCATTAAATAGTAAAGAGAACATTTCCCCAAGACAAATAACCAGAAAGAGGATGTCCGGGCTGTAACTGTTTACTTTGGTGACCAATGGTCACTAAGGGTCGTGGGAGATTTTTTCTGAAAACCAGATGATTACAAACTTTAGAAATCATTAGTTTTGGGAGAATGTTTGTAACACACCCTAACAATGTTCGAACTAACCAATGATTTCAGAAAAAAACACGATTTCAGAAGACTGACTAACCAATGATTTCAGAAAAAACACGATTTCAGAAGACTGATGTCGTCAATCAACCAACAAATGTATATTTGATCATTGAAATTTTTATACATACATCTCAATAACACCTCCCCCTCCAGTCTAGAACCAGGTAATTTCTCACACAGTATTATAAATAGTGTAAATCTTCATACCTCACCCCTTTCAATTCATAGACTCAACCCTTAAACGCTCCTAAACGAATTAATTATGAGACTCTTGTACGCATTAGAGGCCAACAACAAACTTAGGCAATTAGCGAAAGAGTTTGGAAGGCAGAAGAGAGTTGTTGTGAAATACAACATGGAACATAAATATGTCCATATTTATGATAATAGAAAACGGGCAAAGTACCCAGGGATAACCCTCGGGTACGACGAGTTCCAAGAGTTTAGAAATATCGTCGACAGCTTTTTTAAGACAAAGGTATTTATATATCTTTTCATTTTTTTTTAAAAGTTTTATTAAATTTTTTTTCAATTTCACTACATTGAATTTTAAAGTATTTTCAGTCTCTTCCTTCCGAGGTATTTAAGAAAAGAGCAGGAGGGATGCGATTAGAAGAAATGACAACTTTCACCCCGGACCCGCCTCAGGACGACATCCCTGTACAAGTCGGAGTATGTAAATCCGATGAATATTTGCCCCGGCAGCGCAAGGAACAGCAGTGCTAGGAAAACCTACCCCGGGAGCGTGAGGAATACCTACCCCGGGAGTGCGAGGAACAGCAGCGCGAGGAATACCTACCCCGAGAGCGCGAGGAACAGCAGCGCGAGGAAAACCTTCCCCGGGAGCGTGAGGAATACCTATCCCAGGAGCGCGAGGAACAGCAGCACAAGGAACATCTACGCCGGGAGCGCGAGGGACCGGACCGCGAAGAATACCGTGTACGGGAGGGTTGGGAGCACGGTGGGTCGGAATGTGAGAATGAAGGTGACATTTTTAATGCAGAGACTTTACTTCATTTCTTAAAGACAATTGGGGAGTTTAACTTATCAAACCCTTACTTAGAGACACCTCAAACCCCCGCTACAACGGATGCTATTATGTCCACCGACCCATGCGCACCTACCATAGAACCAAAAGCAACTACCGCCGTACCTCAAACCCTCACTACGACTGATGCTACATATTATATCCACCCATTCAACACATACTCGCAGAGAAGAGGAAGCTTATGCCATTCCTGTAACCTTCTTCAAACCTTCCATAATTCCCGTCCCATCAACACATTCCTACGCACCTATCGTAGAATCAATTTCACCCGAGGTGGAAAAAGAGCTCAAGATAAAGAATCCGTTATTTAAAAAACGTTGAAGTTTCCCATACTCATCAAACTAAGTCACCTTAGGAAAATCGTATGTAAAAAATACTGATTTCAAACATTTAAGTTTTTACAGTGTTAGACAATGATAAGAATGTCAAATTTGTTTCATCAATTTTAATATAGACATTTCAAAAAATGTGTAATTCTTTACATCATGTATTTATTTAAGAAATAAACAGCAATTTAAAAAGTACACCGGGATATGAAGTTGGTTAGTCACGTGATCAAATCCTGTGAAGCCCGAACCCTAACCACGTTTGAAAAAGACAAATCGTTCAGAACTGTTAAAATTACCGAGATTTTATGTTTGCAATAATTCAAGCGACAAGCGATAAGCGCGTGCTATAATCATTGTGACGTCACGACAACGTTCATACAGAATTGAACGTTTTCGCTTTTCTATAGGTTCATATAAGGAAAAATATTTGCAAATGTAAATATAGTAGATTATAATTTCATAAATGTTAAATTTACATTGCATATATTGGATCTTATGTATAATAGACATTTTGCTATGTACATTATACAATATCTATTATTTTTCACTAAATAAATCTTGTAAATTTTGACAAATGGTTATATCACAGTGTCTGTAAGCTAAGGTCTTTACACCGCAAGACTTTATAAAGCGTTTATCATCGAAACAGGACAATGAGATTTTGTTTACTTTATCAAAATAAGAGTTCGTGGTTATTACTGCGAATGAGACTCATAGTGTGGTTATATTTCGATCTGTTTAACAAACAATCTCTATGTACATAGAATGTTTTAACTGATTTTTGATAACAGATTTCGAAACTCCCTTGGCCGTCTTTTTCTCTTCTCCGCTGCTTAAGATCAAGGAATACATCTTCGTAAGAAAAATTAGATGAGTGAATAAAGTAGTGACTATTAATTATTTAATAGGTTTTTAAAAATATATATAATAATGCATTTTAACGTTTTACCTGCCGTTTCATTCTTAAACTTTATCACCACTTTCTTGTTGGTGTCATCGTAAATGGTTGGATGGGTAGTTTGATAAGTCGAGGAGGTCTCTGTGTCTGTCTATGTCACCTTCTAAATCTGGTGTTACTATTTCATACATGAGACTGTCCGTATCGGTGAATAATAGTCGAATTTGATTTCCGTATTCATGTATTCTTTTTATTAAGTTGTATTGAAAGCCATACATAACTAGCTTGGACAAATCTAATATGGTCTGTCCAATGTAGACGGGTTTGTTCAAGAGAAGCTTAACTTTCTTGTTTTCAACTCCTACTAGATCCTCATTAAATATTTTAAAACGGTCGAAGGATGGTTCGGAACATATTTTCTTCAGTTTTCTTTCTGTATGAACAAGCTTGACATTGACACGATTTCTCAAGTTCTCCATGCTTTTATTATATACTGCATTGTTCATTAATTAAAAAAATCTTTTTTAAAGTCGTTCTTTGCATTTTTGCGTTTGTTGGAATTAAAGTCTATGTAGATTTTCAGCCAGGGTTCTTAACGAAAGTTGGAAGTTTCGATAGTGGACAACGTAATGCGTCTTATCTTTTAATGTGGGGACTAGTTTGGAGGTTATTCGACGCCCTCGCATTTTATGCCCGTCCACAGCGATTAGTTCCTCCCAAAGATGTTGACTGTAAGTGGAAAGTTCCTCATCTTGTACGATTTTTTTTCAGGGGCCAGAGAGTAACAATTGTGATCGTCGTGCAATTCTGACGGATACTCTAAATCAACTTCTAAAATACATGTATAGCCTACCCGACTGTCTGCAGAGACTTTGGTAACATCAAAATGATTGTTTTCACTCTCATCTAACCAACGGCATGAAGCAGATGGGGAAGGGAAAACGCATGACACTTCCATACATGACACCTCCATGCAAACATGACACCTCCAACCTCCATACATGACATTTCCATACATGACACCTCCATACATGACACCTCAATACATGACACCTCCAACCTCCATACATGACACCTCCATACATGACACCTCCAACCTCCATACATGACACCTCCATAAATGACACCTCCAAACATGACACCTCCATACATGACACCTCCAACCTCCAAACATGACACCTCCATACATGACACCTCCAAACATGACACCTCCATACATGACACCTCTATACATTACACCTCCAAACATGACACCTCCATACATGACACCTCCAAACATGACACCTCCATACATGACACCTCCAACCTCCAAACATGACACCTCCATACATGACACCTCCATACATTACACCTCCATACATGACACCTCCAAACATGATACCTCCATACATGACACCTCCATACATGACACCTCCATACATGACACCTCCATAAATGACACCTCATACATGACACCTCCAAACATGACACCTCCATACATGACACCTCATACATGACACCTCCATACATGACACCTCCATACATGACACCTCATACATGACACCTCCATACAAACATGACACCTCCATACATGACACCTCCATACATGACACCTCCATACATGACACCTCCATACATGACACCTCCATACATGACACCTCCATACATGACTCCTCATACATGACACCTCCATACATGACACCTCCATACATGACACCTCCAAACATGACACCTCCATACATGACACCTCCATACATGACACCTCCATACATGACACCTCTATACAAACATGACACCTCCATACAAACATGACACCTCAATACAAACATGACACCTCCATACATGACACCTCCATACATGACACCTCCATACAAACATGACACCTCCATACATGACACCTCCAAACATGACACCTCCATACATGACACCTCCATACATGACACCTCCATACATGACACCTCCAAACATGACACCTCCAAACATGACACCTCCATACATGACACCTCCATACATGACACCTCATACATGACACCTCCATACATGACACCTCCATACATGACACCTCCATACATGACACCTCCATACAAACATGACACCTCCAAACAAGCACTCCGCCGCGTAGTCCTAGTTCAAAAAAATTATACATGAGAGGAGTGTAATGAGGTCCATGGAAATCCCTGTCATCTTCAAAGCGGCGTCCTAAGCAAGTCCAGCAGATGTGAAGTAATGACAAGCATCAAGTTTGTAAAAATCTAAGGTCACTAGACTTTGACCCATGCGTGCACGGGTTGAAATTGCATATGATATCGGAAATTTGCGGAATAGATACATCGACATACCGTATCGTTGACATTTACATAAACAAGCTTTAGGCCTACAATAATGCTATTAATAATTTCACTACACTCTGCTTAGTTAGAATAATCTAACTGTGTCTCGGGACAGGCCTTCACCACAGTTAAAATGCCTCCCATATACCCGTAATGTAGCAACAAATTGCAGAATCGCTCCGAAACGATTTTGGAGAACATTAATGAAGCTGCATTGAAAATAACAGTCAAATTATTCATAACAAACCATTTTTGAGGCTGTAAATTATGGAAGGGAATTACCGCCAAAATTCTATGTATCTTACTTGTATTCTTATTATGCTTACTTCTTTATTCTTCATTACATTTACACTTGCATGTCACTTTATTGTTTTCATATTCATGCTTATCCAATTTCACTTTGATTCTCTTTGATCCTTCATTGTTTGCTAAATTCTATGTTGCAACATTCTCTTCTTATTCGTGTAAATTCTTTCTTCTATCTCTGTTACAAACGTGAATTCAAACACGCAAACCATAAACCACTTTCAATAAAGACGAATACAAGTTGCATGAATTTAATGCTGCATTATGACGCCAGGCGGCAGTGTGTGCGCTACAATTGCTGCTCCCGAAGATTTATTAAAACGAAACTAACAAATGGCATAAATTTAATAAATTCGTGAAAACATCTCAAATTAAGGGCTTAGTATAGGAATATGAAATACATGTTAATATAGTCAACTTTTAACAAGCCACGATATACGCAGACTTAAAAAGATACGGATTTTTTTTGTATACATGTAAAATGCCTCCGCGCGGTTCTGAGAGATAATTTTGTATTTATTTTTTTATTGGTTGATTAAATAAGTGTGAATTTTCCATTGGGGGGTGAATCTGATCTCATTCTAGATCCGCAATGCAATGATGTACCGTATATATATGCAGTAACAAATTATTTGCAAATTATTTGCAGGAACGGTTAATTTTTACAAGAGGAACATGTCATAATTAAGTACTTGTCGACAGGACTTTCTTTTCATTTGAGGTGAAAAGAGGTGGGGTGATGCACGGTTCTGTCCACAGGTACCCGTGGAACATGTAGATGAAATAGAAATAAATTTAAACCAAATTTAAAGATGTTTTTGAAAAACAATAAAAGGACTGGGGTACGAAATATTTAGAAGTAGCTTTTCTTGTACTCTAGTACGTGTGAAAATTATCACTTGCATGAATCACTATGTACCTCTCGTTAGGCTACAGTACTGTGTATCCTTGATTAAATGCGATGAATTTATATTCGAGTGAAATTCCGGGTTAAAAAACTTAAAACTGCAGGTTTTAAAATCTCACTTATTTTTCTAAAAGTTTTGAACTTGTGATATGAAAACTAAGTTTGGTGCACGCGATTTTATATTCTTGCGATTCGGCACAGAACGGTGGAATCGCAGAAGTAAATATACGTATACGCGGTAAAATTAACGAATCTAAATTATCAGTGACTTAATTACACAATGAGTAAACGAAAACAAACCAGGCAAAGAGATTAAAATACGGTATGTGATATGACTATACGTTTTGGTTTAAAATCTAAATCAAATCTTAATAAAAATTCGTATATAAAGTTCTAAATAAAATATTTTTTTCTTCCAAAATACAAAGCATAAATAATGTATGCTTCTTATTTACACAGATTTTCGAAGTGATAAAAATGTGTATGTATCATTTACAGCCATGCTTATTGTAGGTTAACTTTGTTTATATTAATATAAATCATGTACATGTATAACTGAATGTCCATGTTTAGATTTGAAGGTGTTTAAGCTATGATACATGTAACTTAGAGACATGAACCTCACACATGTCGTCTTGATTAAATGAAGAGTTGAATTGACCGACTTCCATATCAAGCTTGCGATGATGATAATTATGATACGAGTGCTAATTATGAGAACTGTAAGATTATATCGTCTCATATAAATAACTGATGCGCAGACTTAGAATTTTATTTTAGTTTAGGAGGGGAGTCCAGCCACCCCACCACCCTTGAAAATTCAAACTTTTTTTAATTCACATAGTAAACCTACTAAAAATAGAACTCGACCTAACCCCCCCCCCCCACCCCCTCCCCGGCAAACAAAATTATAAATTATCCCTTAGTACATTAACCTCCCCTCCATTTCTTGATCTGAACATATAAACATTGGAGCGAAATACATCCCACATTTAGCTAGCTACGTTGGGTTTTTTTTTCGGGGAGCAGCAATTGTAGCGCACACACTGCCGCCTGGCGTCATAATGCAGCATTAAATTCATGCAACTTGTATTCGTCTTTATTGAAAGTGGTTTATGGTTTGCGTGTTTGAATTCACGTTTGTAACAGAGATAGAAGAAAGAATTAACACGAATAAGAAGAGAATGTTGCAACATAGAATTAAGCAAACAATGAAGGATCAAAGATAATCAAAGTTAAATTGGATAAGCATGAATATGAAAACAATAAAGTGACATGCAAGTGTAAATGTAATGAAGAATAAAGAAGTTAGCATAATAAGAATAAAAGTAAGATACATAGAATTTTGGCGGTAATTCCCTTCCATAGTAAATACCTTTCATCTGAAAATTTAATTCATATTAATTAATGAAGAATTCAACACTTTTTCACCAACTTTTTTTTCACACCATGTTAACATTCGGAACTCTCGGGATTTTTCATATTAAATGCATTGAGTTAGAGTTATCTCCCGTATTTTCTTTGATGAACAGAATATATAGCAAACTTCCAATGAAATTTTACACGTATTTGTATTACTGGTATCGTTTCTGAGTTTATCCATGCAAATGTGATATTTTGGAAACATGAACTAAAGAGCCTCCCGTGATTAAGCGTGAATGTAATGCGCATGCGCAAGATTGTAAAATCCCAAAAACTAGGTGATTTTCGGAATTTAAAGGAATTTTTGTTGATTATTAATTAGCGAAGCTTGATTGAGGAAAAATAAAAACAAATTGGTAATCTTCAAATACCAATGATGTTTAAAATATATGAAACAAAAGACAATACTTCTCCGATTTCTCGGTATTAAAGCCCAAAAATTCGAGTCTATTATTTTAATATAGTAGTATAGATGTCTCTGAATCGCTCAAAAACGTCAGCTAATAAGAGAACGTCCGCGAGCAATGATCGTGTAAATCGCTGAGGTTCTTCATATCTGCCATACATTTTTACATAATTATGCATATTCCTCGTCCGAAATGTGTTCTTTTTTTTTTTAAGACGATTATAAAATGCTTCTTTGGAGGGCAAATGTTTCCTCTAATCGGCCGTAATTGTCTATGTAATCGTCACAGTATACGTTTTTTCGCAAAAGAAATTTGGCAGTTTATTCATCTTTAAAAGTGTTATCGAAATGTTTAAAATGTAAAAGTCCTTCGCTAAATTATTGACTAAAGTTTCCAAAGGGTTGATCATAAATTGGAATGAATCAATAAAGCGTAAATCCCCAATGAAAAAACTCACGTAACGTTCCATATTTTGCGCAATAACTTTCAATAAGACGCTGACAGAGGATATGTCCATCAAATCTTCGTAAATTGTGAAAAATAACGGTAATAAACTTTGGTTCTTGAAAATTGAGGTTACAAGAATTACATGCTGCACCTCGGAAATCATCTTGAATATCTGAACCCCTCTCAACCCCGATATGGTAATGGTCGCGCACTTTTTTTTATTTTTTTTGAACGACTGCTCACAGATGTGGCAACGGTCAGCAACATGATACATTTTTGGGGTTTCTTTATTCGTGATTAGGGGCTCATCATTCGAAAGGACATCTTTTATGTATTTGGGTATTTCACGTAGTCTTGGTACGTCAGCTGAGGAATGTAATTTTGAATGGTTGACGGTACGTCATTTAGATTCTGTGGGGTCTTGTTTCCAGTAATGACGGAGATCTAGAGGTGGATATTCTTTAGAGGCAGTTACCGCCTAAGTACCATGAAGCTTCGGAATCTTGTTCAGAATAAATTTTCAGAGCTGCTTCCATACCACTTAGAAAACATTCTAGCGTTAACCATTCTGTGAGGGACATGGTGACACCCTTCTTAGTAGGGTAGGGTTTCTGATTTTCTCCGCCATACTGACCAATGTGGATCTATACAACGTTGTCGTTATTGCAGAGGTTGCCTGTGACATAAACTTCACCTCCTAATGAAGCTGACATAGTTGTGTCTACTTCTTTAAAGTCTTCTTATTTTTTTCAGAGTTGGAACTCTTTGGGTTCTTTGCAGGTTCTTTCAAGTTGACTTAATCTTCTTGCCGCAATTGGAGAGTGAGTTCAGACTTGTCTTTTTCTTCCAGTGCATGACAAAATGAATGAAAAGCAGTCTTGCCTCGTTTCGGTAGAAAATCTAAGATCATCCTAGAGTTGGCGAATACAACTTCTTTTATTTTTAAAGTAAAGATACATTTACTGTATAACTTTTCAGCAACTAATTCGGGAGATATTTCCCTTAGTTACGTTGAATAGTTCCTGTTGAGGAGTTCGCGATGCTTGTCTTCTATTCTTAGAGTTCTGGGTAATAATGGTAAAGAAACTATACTTCGTATCAGTACTTATAGTCTTTATTACATTCCGCTTTGGTCACGTGCTTAGTTACGACTTATAAGAGACTTCCCTTTAGTTTTGGTTTGTAGCAGACTTCCTCTTAGTTACGGTTTGTGGCAGACTTTACGTTTCTTTCTATCATATGTAACTAGTCTATACAACACTATGTAAAATTTATTTCGTTTCTATTTCGTTTCGCACTTTACAGGTGCCCATTTTTGATACATATAACTCGTTTAATATTTTCATGTAAAAAACTTTATCCAGCTTTATTCTAGTTTTCCAATATCCAAACCCACGTATTTTTGACGCTCAAATGTATTGTGACGTCTTCTATAAAACAAAGTCCATGTCATAACGTCAAAGTGAAACTGCAGATATGCATCGATTAAAAGAAAAAGAACAAACGAAAAAAAACCAGAAGTATTCCGAAATCCGAATAATTAGTGTTCCAAAAAGGTGCGACAAAGGGTAAAATAAAGTGTTAAGATGGCGCGTGCTTTTGTTCATATCAGGGATAAAAACCATGTATTTTATACTATGTATTTATAAATGCATTTATTAACCTTTATTATGAGTAATCAATATCATCTCAGGTATTGCAAATTATTGCCATGAATGGTCCGCCATAAACATGACCGAAATGTTCAACATGGGGAAAATCTACTTTATAGTAGGTTTTCCGTGGGGGTAATCTGGCTATAAAAAGGGGGAATTCCCACTATGTAGTCAGCTTTCCGTGGGGGAAAACTGCTATATAGCCATTTTTCCGGGGGGAAAACTGCTATATAGTCATTTTTCCGGGGGGGGGGGGGCTGCTATATAGCCATTTTTCCGGGGGGGGGGGACTGCTATATAGCCATTTTTCCGGGGAGGGGGAGATGGCTAGGGAAAACTCACTATATAACACCGGTACAACAGGTCGGAGGAGTAGGACTCCAGTTTGGGGTACTTTGTTAAGTTCTTCCTCTTGAAGAAATCCCCATCAAACACCAGGCATTGCATCGTCCTTCAAATGACTGCACTATCAGCCCCTTTACCCGCGTGTTCATTACTCCACCTACAACACACAAATCTCAGATTTCGATTTGTTAAATTCGAAGTCGTACTTTTCCTGAATGTAAATAGTACTGTATACAGGGTTATTTTTGCCTCGTCTTTTTTCGCCCTTTTACACTTGCAAACGTTTTCGGCCCGACTGGAATTCCAGACAATGCATGGAAAATATGACAGATACTCTATACACAGTATATACAGTAAATTAAAAATTGTTTGAATTTGTCCAAATTTAAATTCGCCCAATGAGGAGAGCGGAAGGGACGAAAATAAAACGGGAGCGAATATTTCCCTGTATACAGTATTATGATTAACAGTGCAATGTCTGATACAAGAACTAAATCCTTGCCAGCCCTTTATAATCTGTATGCATTACGGTACAACCGCTGCATTCCTTGATATTCATGTTGATGACAGGGAAATCCTCCACCTCCGACACCTCGGTGGGGTAAGGGGGAGGGATAAGAAGCAATGCCCCGTGTATTATAAAGTTAATTGATCAATATATGATTTGCCCTATATGCAAAATTGAAATTTCTTTAAATGACATTATAAAATTGCCCAAAATATGCCTCGCTCGGACCCCATCGGCAAACTCAAATAACCGTCGGACCCCCCCCCCCCCCCGCCCCAATGAAAAAAATTCTGATCCGCACATGTTCCCTACACTTTTAAAACAATATCCCAGAGGGGGGGGGTTGTTTAAAATTAATTTTATGAATTTGATATGTGAATTTTTTTCGCTGCATGTGTATTCAAAAGTTTTTGCAATACTAGTGTATTCATAATTTTCACAACTACATACGCGATCAAGAATTTTTTTGAGGGGGTTGAGTGGGGTGGGGGTGGGTGGGGGTGGGGGTCCGAGGCTTATTTACTGTGATATTTCTATGTTATAATTCATTAAAATTGAATATTCCGGGGTGGGGTGATTCCGAAGTTCAAACTTCATTAGAGAGGTGGCGGAGTTGAGCGATTCAGTCCACATTTAAATAGTAAGATGTGATTAAGTGTCGCTGAATTCAGTACACGTTAAGGTGGATTACGGTTCTTTGTGTTGCGGGATTCAGCGCACATTTAGATGGATGAGTGGTTCTTTGAGATTTTGTGTTGCTGGTTTTAGTACATTTTTTTAATGATGAGTAGTTCAGTGGTACTGCTGTATAAAATAGGTGGAATATCAACATTTTGCAATAAATATGACTGTATAATGGATTATTATGCTTTAAAATTACACATAAAAAATATCCTCATTTCGGCAAAATTCAGCATTACATAGTTGCTTGTATGATTAGCTAGATTTCGATTTGTCCACCGACAATGTTAATAAAACAGGGGCGAAAAATTCCCCTTATACAGTACAAAGAAACACAATGGATTATTGAGTAGCGTTCACTATACTGTTCTGATTAAGAACAAACGAAAAGATTGGTTTCTGTATTTTTTTTTAATTTCTCAGTTTTAGGCGATAGACAAAAATAGGCTTTAATTAATTTTTTAAATTTTTAATATTCTAGGTTGTTTTATAAATGTCTGTATATTCACGCAGACTACAGTCAACCACACTTAATATGCAATGGCATCACATTTAAATTACTTCCTTCATGAGCCACTAATGTCCCACTAACACATAAACACACACTTGTATATATCATCGGAAAACATTACACCGGTAATACAAGGTAGACCCATTATAAACAGCTCCATTCTGTCATCAGAAGTAATGTTGGGCCACGCACTGAATTAATCAAAAACAAAACAAGCACATCCTACAAAACTTATACACGTCACACATAAAACTGACCAAAGCTGGAACGCAACCATCTTCAAGACTGAGGGGATCATGACGAAACTGTCGTGAGCGGCGGGTTGCCCTGGTACCCATGAAGTCATATTAATATTCATTATGGCTGATCCGTCGGTCTAGGTCTTTTAATGACCACGATTTGTTTATTGCTGTATATGTTAATTTAAGCCCTGGTCACGTATACGGTCGCTGGGGTGGATGGCAAGGGACCGAATCAGATCGGCGTTGACAGCTAGGACGTTTTCTTCGATCCCCAGGTGGTTCTCTCCTCTCAAGATACGGAATGCTCCTTTCTCGCCCCACTTCGTCCCCCATCTACAATGCCACAATTTACTTAAATTGATCGTACGTATAGTTGACACTTTAAGGGTAACATGTCTAAATACAACGTATTTCATTTTTCCCAGTCGGTTTCTTACCCAGTATTTTCTCTTTTTGCCCTTTTTATTGGTTTCTTCACCCCATCTGCAATGCATGAAATAAATTTAATAAAATGTTAATGACATAGTGAGAACTTATACACCACGAGCTACCCTCAGGTACCAAATTTGTACAGGTTTTTAGCAGTTTGTATCATTTAAACAATCTTTATGTCTTTTCTATTAGTTTACTGATGCCAGTTATCTATCTAGGTTAAAATTGTTGTTGCTTTAGATAGATAAATCATCAACTAAATTTAACTTCAATTGTAAAAGAAATGAGATACAGAGCTCACAATTCTTAAGTAATGTTAATAATGTTGTACCTTGTTGACAAATATATTTCTGAAGAGACTTTTACATATGTTTTTAAATAAAAAAAAAGACTTGTGCCCAACGCATTAAAAAATATTTATGATATTAAAGTGTAGTATTTTGATTATAAAAAGTATGATTGATATGAAACTATTACCATGTAAATGAAAGCATGTCACTGGCCTTGTGTAGTTAATATACAATCGTGAGCTATGTTTCTCGCTTTGAAGTCGACAACTGTCATTCTTATTTGCCTCTTACCATTATGAAAACGTGTACTTAAGATTAAAATATTAACGAAAGAATGAAATCATTATTTTTTTTTTCTAATTGATAACTTGGAAGGTTCTACAACTACAAATTTGATTTTCATTGCCATAAGCCAATAAATTCCCATCATAATTCAATTTTTATGGATAATTCAAATTAGAATCCCAATTTAAATTAATGAATAATTTATGTCAAGTTGTTTCAGTCGCTCTCTTGTCCAATCGCATGTCTTTAAAACAATTATTGATTCAAGCCAATGAAAATAATTTAATACAAATGATGAACGAAAACTCTCTAATGGACCCGGAGATGTGTCCTCTGGAAGTCAGCCATTTTTGTTAATTGATGACGACCGGAGGTTTGTACCCACCCAATCATTCTGACCGACAGCCTGCTTTCTCCTAAGTCCGCTCCCGTGTGTCTGTACACGCCGGACCGATACATGAAAAAGTCCGAGAACACCCGAAAAGTGGCTTCAAAATGTAAAAATTTGTTGTATGAAAGGATACGATTAAGCGGAAGTACTATTATTGGTACGAGTTACTTAAATTATTTCATATGAAAATAGTAAAGCTAGATAATTATTTGTGTTAAATGGTGCCCCGCAAACATGTCATCTTTTTGCTGGTTTTGTATATATTGTATATAATTTGGAACAAAATATTGTTTTTCTGTAATTTAAGGGGATCAGCATATTGATGAGTTATTTAACATTTTATGTGAACAGTTTTGGGGTCTTCCCCGTTTCAGCTACTGTGCGGGTTTGAAATGCAAAATTTTCCATCGAGGTCAAGATTTCGAAAAGCCCACGTTAACATGTACAAATTGCTGGGAAGCTGGTCACCTCTCCCGCAACTGCACTAACGAACCGAAATGTGCCGCATGCAAAAACTCCGGCCATGAGCCGGGCGCGCAGTGCTGTCCACAGTACGTATCTGGTAATCCAAAAAACGTTGAAGTATTCAACGGTGATAAAAACATCCTTTCTAATTTCTATCCCTGCCAAATTAATGTATTCGGTGAATCCTTCAGCTCTGCCGAACAAGCCTATCAACTCACTAAGGTCATTCGTACCGGCAACCTTATCGCAGCTGAAAAGATCCGGGAGGCGAAAACAGCTCTGGATTGCAAAATGATAGGCAAGACCGTCTCCGAGTCTCCGCAGTGGCGTCTTGAGGCCGAATCTGTGATGGAGGAGATCATCGATGCAAAAGTGAACCAGCTTTCGGAAATGAAGAAGCTACTTTCATCATCCAGACCCAGTGTCATCTTTGCGCACTCCGTTTATGACCGATACTGGGGCTCCGGACTGGATGCGGATAAAACTCTACATACCAATCCCGATGCCTGGCCTGGCACAAATGTCCTGGGAAAAATTATGAAGCAGTGTGCTGAAAAATGCAGAGCTAGGCCGCGTGCGTGGTCACAACCTAGGCACCAGCGCAAGACACGTCAGAATGAGATTGAATGCTACTGAGGGTAAATGTTATCTCATATATTGACTATCCTGTCCAACGTTCTTTGTTTTTCTTACCTTCATTTTTCACTTGATATTTGTTCTTTTCTTATTTGTACACAATGTCTAGTATAAAATGTTTATCACTAAACTGTAGAGGGTTAAACGATTTTAACAAAAGATTAATATTGTATGATTGGCTGCATGACACTGATTGCGACATTGCCTTTTTGCAGGAAACACATTTTGTATCAGATAAGGAGGCAAATTATAATGCTAGATGGTTAGGTTCTTCATATCACTGTTTCTCTAACTCTCCATATTCCAGGGGTGTCACAATATTGTTTAAAAAAGAATTCTCATTTAAGATTCTTAACCAACACAGATCTGACGACGGCCGTATACTTTTATTGAACATTATACATGACAACACAATTATAACGCTCACTAATATATATGCACCAAATACCGAAAAACTAAGGTCAGACTTCTTTAAAAAAGTTTCTAAATGGATTTCTCAATATAGTTCGAACGACGAAAATGTTATTCTTGTTGGTGATTTAAACTGTGATACAGCTAGCAAGAAAGATAAGAGTTCAAAATTAATACAGGATATAATTTCTAAGTTTTCTTTTATCGATCTCTGGTCAGAATTAAATCCACAGAAAAAAGGTTTTACTTGGTGTGATGAGCAAAATATAGCTAAAAGTAGAATTGACTATGTATTTTTCACCGACAACTTTTGCTATAAACCTGTAAAAATGTTCTTACGCAAACCCCCGAATGTTTCCAAGGTTAGATTGACTGATCACCTTGCTCTTATTTTTAAATGTGAAATTTCCGGTAATAAGCGCGGAAAAGGATTCTGGAAATTAAATACGTCGATTCTGAAAGAATCATCATACTGTAATGTAATTAACAATTTTTTTGACAAATTACCTGACGATATAATAAAAGCTACAAATCACAAAACTAAGTGGGAGCTCATAAAATTTAAAATAAAAGCAATAAGTATAGAGTACTGTAAAAACAGGTCCAAAAATTTTAAGAAACGAATACACGAAATAGAAAACGAAATAGAGAACATGGAAAACCAGCATTTTACCGAGATAAATATGATACCAAAAAAAGATCTTGAAAATCAACTTCATAATCTTTATGAAATTAAGGCTAAAGGAGCACAAATTCGATCGAGAGCTAGATGGTTGGATGAAGGTGAAAAAAATACAGCATACTTTTTAAGGCTTGAAAATAAGCACCAATCACATAATATTATAAACAGAGTAAAAATTAACGACGAATTGTTTTGTAAAACCGGAGATATACTAAATCAGCTATGTAAATTTTATGAGAACTTATATTCATCACAGGGCATTTCGGATGAAAAGATAAGCGATTACTTACGAGATATTGAAATAAATACTAAGTTAAGTGACGAAGACAAAGAGTTCTTTGATAAACCTCCAACAATACAAGAATGCTCTGAGGCCGTACTTGAAATGAAGAATAATAAATCTCCCGGACTTGACGGCTTGCCTGTTGAGTTCTATAAAATGTTTTGGAAACACCTGAAGCAGTATATGTTCGATGCGCTAGTAAAATCGTTTGAGGATAACGAACTAACAAATACACAAAAATGCTCTATTTTGTCTTTAATTCATAAGAAAGGTCCACTAGATGAACTTCAAAACTACCGTCCTATAAGTTTAACAAATTGTGATTACAAAATTATTGCATGTGTTTTTTCTAGACGTTTAAAAAAAATTATAGACAAATTAATCAACCCCGATCAGTCAGGATATATTAAAGGACGTTATATAGGAACCAACGCTAGACTTATTTTAGATATTTTTGATTATTGGGAAAAAAGCAATGAATCAGGAATCCTCTTATTTGCCGACTTTCAGAAGGCTTTCGATTCTGTTGAATGGGAGTTTCTGCTCCAGTCAATGAGGAAATTTAATTTCGGAGACAACTTTGTTAAATGGATCAAAATTTTGTATACAAAACCATATTTCTATATAAAAAACAATGGTTGGATCTCTAGAACATGTCAGATGTATAGAGGTATTAGACAAGGATGTCCTGTCTCAGCTATTTTATTTTTATTTGTTATGGAAATTCTATCAACAAGAATCAATAATTCTGATAGTGTTAAAGGATTTAAAATAAGCAATACACAAAATGAAATTAAATGCATACAACATGCAGATGATAGTACTTTCCCTGTTAAGGACATAGAATCAATTGAACATGTCAAAATTATTGAAAATTTTGGATCGGTATCAGGAACGAAGTTGAATTTATCAAAGACGGAATGTATTCCATTGGGGGTACTTAAACATACTATGGAAGGTGAAACAACTCATAAAGGTATAAAAATTAATTTTGAAACAATTAAATGTCTTGTTATATATATGGGGCATAACAAAACCGAAAATAATGAAAGAAACTGGTTATGTAAACTTAAGGAATTTGAAAAAATACTTGATTCTTGGCGAAGTAGAAAATTAACTATTTTTGGAAAATGCCAGCTTATAAATTCTCTTTTAATCTCAAAGGTCTTGTACACGGCTACTATTTTAGAAAACCCTGAACAATCCTTCATAAAAAGTATTAATAAAATAATTTTCTCCTTTATTTGGGGAAATCGGGAGCGAATCAAGCGTAACACCTTAATTAGAAACATAAATGAAGGCGGCATTGGTATTACAGACTTTGAATCAAAACTCAAAGCTATAAAAGCTTCATGGGTCTCGAAAATTATTCAAAATAGAAGTAGTCTATCTTCACTTTTAAACGCTTGTGTAGTTAAACATAATATCGATATTCCATTTTTGCTCAATTCAAGCATTACAAGATACGAAGAATTTAAATTAAACTCCCTCCCTGTGTTCTATAAAGAGGTTCTTGTGGCCTTTAACGAATGCAAAGATATTTCATTAACCAATTTTGCTAATCAAAATATCTGGTTCAATAAAAACATGTTTTAAAGGTTAATCTTTATTTTTTTCAAGTTGGACTAAAGGTGGTTTATTATTAGTAAAAGACCTTTTTAGTGAGAATGGCTTTAAAACAATAAATGATATAAAAGGATGCTTGGCATCAACAAACAATTTTTTATGTGAGTACTTAATAGTTAAAAATGCAATAAAGATGCACCTTTCAAGAATAGATCTACGAACCATAAATTCCACGAATTCTCTCACCAAGTTGCATTTCTATTTTGAAGGAAAGTTAGAAGATACTTCAAATAAAAAGTCAAACTTTTTCTATAGCATTCTTGTAAAAAAGAAATCCCAAAAACCTATTATGGAAAATATATGGTGTAAGGAATTCCAAATAGACAAGTACTATTTCAATGAAATCTACAAGAACAAGATTCGGTCATTATTTGATAAATCTGTAGCAGAATTTAATTATAAATTACTTCACAACCTGTTAACCACAAATCTGTCTGTTAGTAAATGGGATAAAACATTAATGGGAATTGTAATAATTGCAACATACCAGAAAATATAAAACATTTGATATTTGAATGTGATTTGTTAATGCCACTTTGGCGAAAAATTTCACTGATACTAAATATTGATGTTACATGGAAATTGATTGTTATTGGCTTTATTTTCACCAGCAACAAAAATACGTTTATCTTAGATAATACTTTGTCATTTATTGCATGTAAAATTTACAAATATAAAATGAAATGTAGAATCTTAAACGAACATGTGTCATTGGAGGGTATGCGCTGTTTTTTAAAAAAATGCTCTTTTGCAATTGTATCTTACTGTTAATAAATCAAAATGTATAAATTTAAACTTTAGCATTCTTGAAAAGTTATCAAATAGTATTTGATAAATGAAATATTGTAAACTTTACTATAAGTACTATGTAATGTATAGGAGGGAGACCTGCCCTTCTTTACATATATGCGGTAGGCAATTTTGGACTGTGGTTGTTGATGCTAGTCCTGCCGCATATTTGTTCTTCATATATATGTATATTTATTGCTGAAAAAAAAAATTATTGAACATGTGTGTACTTGAACATGTCTACTAATATATGTACAATATTGATACGATCATAATATCAATGACTGAATGACTTCTCCGAATAGTACTCTTGTTTTACATTACTATTATAATATATACATGTATGTGTTTATTTATATTTGCGCCTATTTACGCTTTAAAAAATACAATTATAAATAATAGGAAAATAGATATTTTGTACACTATATATGGACATATGATCTATTTATACCGCTGATTAGCATTGCTGATCCAGGGGGCCCCTGGCACCCCAGGTAATGCATATCTAGAGAGCCTCTGCGGAGGTATTATCTTGCATTCAAATGTATTGTGTTTAATAAATATTTAAAAAAAAAACAAGAGGCCAAATGGCCTTAACGGTCACCTGAGTAGCATAACCCATACACAAACTTGTCAAGGAGTCTCATATATGCATATTTAGTTAAGTTTTATTCTGGAATAGAAAAATTTTTAATTTGTAATGACAACCACCTCCCTGCCTGAAATCTTTCAAAAAGGACTATTAAACCTATAATTTTAGCGAAAAACTTAAAAGATCATAAAAGAGTGCATGACCTGATATTGAAAAGGTGCAAGACTCTGATAGAAAATAATTTAATAATAATAACAAGGTGGCTATTATTCATGTTTTATCTAAAACAACCTCCCATCCCCCATCCCCCCGGGGCAGACAGAAACTCTCCCTATGGGCATTTAAACAAACGAAAAAATACCCAGCTTTATCGATAAAAGCCATCATGAGTTACTCACTTCTCCTGTTCCAGTTTTTGAATATTCAACAATCGTTGAGAATCACCATCTGGCATATATACCAAAATCATTTTACCTTTATATATCAGTGATTTTAGTTAGCCAATTATTACTTTACTATTAACATAAACAAGGAACAAGAATATATATGGTTTAGGGGTGGGGATATTAACCGTTTTCAAGATATTCAGGCACTACCTGTTTGAGAGGGGTCAGGACCACCCCAAGAGCCCATGACCTACATACCATATGATGCCCCTTGACACAAGGAACAAGAATATATATAGTTTAGGGGTGGGGATCTCAACTGTTTTCAAGTTATTTGTGCACTTCCTGTTTGAGGGGGGTCAGGACCATCCCCGGGGCCCATGACCTACATACAATATAATGCCTCTTGACACAAGGAACAAGAATATATATGGTTTAGGGGTGGGGATATCAACCGTTTTCAAGATATTTGGGCACTACCTGTTTGAGAAGGGTCAGGACCATCCCTGGGGCCATGACCTACATTCCATATGAAGCCCCTGGACACAAGGAACAAGAATATATATGGTTTAGGGGTGGGGATATCAACCGTTTTCAAGATATTTGGGCACTACCTGTTTGAGGGGGGTCAGGACCATCCCTGGGGCCCATGACCTACATACCATATGAAGCCCCTTGACACAAGGAACAAGAATATATATGGTTTAGGGGTGAGGATCTCAACCGTTTTCAAGATATTTGTGCACTTCCTGTTTGAGGGGGGTCAGGACCATCCCCAGGGCCCATGACCTACATACCATATGATGCCCCTTGACACATGGAACAAGAATATATATGGTTTAGGGGCAGGGTTCTTAACCGTTTTCAAGATATTTGGGCTCTTCCTGTTTGAGGGGGGTCAGGAACCACCCCTGAGGCCCATGACCTACATACCATTTGATGGCCCTTAACACAAGGAACAAGAATATATATGGTTTAGGGGTGGGGATTTTAACCGTTTTCAAGATATTTGGGCCCTTCCTGTGCCATATTGGCCCCAACCTAGTGCCTAAACACCTGTCCCAGGGGTCATAAATTTCACAATTTAGGTAGAAGACTTCATGTACATCATATCCAGGCCTTTAGTTTTTCACAAATATATATGGGAGTAGAGAAGAAGATTTTCTAAAATTTAATACATTTTTACTATATGGCCATTTTGGCCCCACCCTTGAGCCTGAACCCCTGACCCAGGGACCAAAAATTTCACAATTTTGGTAGAGGGCTTCATGGACATCATATCCATGCATTTAGTTTTTAACAAATATCTATGGGAGTAGAGAAGAAGATTTTTAAAGATTTAATACATTTTTACTACATGGCCATATTGGCCCCACCCTAGAGCCTGAACCCCTGACCCAGAGACCATAAATTTCACAATTTTGGTAGAGGGCTTCATCGACATCATAACCATGCATTTAGTTTTTAACAAATATCTATGGGAGTAGAGAAGAAGATTTTCTAAGATTTAATACATTTTTACTATATGACAATATTGGCCCCACCCTAGAGCCTGAACCCCTGACCCAGGGGCCATGAATTTCACAATTTTGGTAGAGGGCTTCATGGACATCATATCCATGCATTTAGTTTTTAACAAATATCTATGGGAGTAGAGAAGAAGATTTTCTAAGATTTAATAAATTTTTACTATATGGCCATATTGGCCCCACCATATGGCCTGAACCCCTGACCCAGGGGCCATAAATTTCACAATTTTGGTAAAAGGCTTCATGGACATCATAACCATGCATTTAGTTTTTAACAAATATCTATGAGAGTAGAGAAGAAGATTTTCTAAGATTTAATACATTTTTATTATATGACCATATAGGCCCCACCCTAGAGCCTGAACCCCTGACCCAGGGGCCATGAATTTCACAATTTTGGTAGAGGGCTTCATGGACATCATAACCATGCAATCAGTTTTTTCCTCACATGTGTGGGAGTAGAGAAGAAGATTTTTGAAAATTTGGCTGTTTTTTGCATATTTGGCCCCACCTGTGGCACCCTGGGGGTGGTAGAACCACCAATTTCACAATTTACATTCCTCTTACCATAGAGATGCTTCACACCAAAAATGGGAACAGTTGGCCTTGTGGTTTTTAAGAAGAAGTTAAAAATGTAAATTGTTAACGCACGACGCACGACGCACGACGACGGACGAAAACAGATAGCAATAGGTCACCTGAGTTTACTCAGGTGACCTAAAAAAAAAAAAAAAAGAGAGCAAAAACAGAGCTGCGGTCAGGTTGTGCAGCATGAGAAAACATAAAGACATTTATTTGCATTCCTTCTTCAGTGCTGGTCATGAATCTGAGTATACTGAGGTTAGCTGCACGTTAACAGAGCGGGGCTTGATGACAATAAGGAAATACACCTTGTACCGGGCCGTTCCTGTAGATCTCGGCTTTAATGTCTTCTTCCTAGCGAAAAAAAATATTTTTTTGCAAGAATCAACAAACATATTACCTTTAAAAAAAATATACCAATTACTTTTTAAAGACATGGCGACTTACAACATCATAACACATACATGTACACTGAAGCGTGTCTTTAACAATTAATATTTTTAATCTAAATTGTCGATGCGGATAATTAAGGAATAAGGACTCATTCTTTGAGTATTATGAGGTGATAATTTTGGTCGGGGCGTGGTCAAATCCAATAAAGCCCGAAGGGCTTTATGATAGATTTGACCACGCTCCGACCGTAATTATCACCTCATAATATTTAAGGAATGATTCCTTATTACTTGTATTTATATTCTTTCTAATTTGTACACTTTAAAACAACATTATTTTAAATGCACTATTTATTTTTATGTAGGACATGCTATGTATTACTACGCGGCGCAGCCAATACCGTTTTTCGGTTATGCTATAAGACACACCCATTTGTGTCACTCATGTTTGATGAAGTTATTGGGTTTTAGGGTTCAAAATTGATTCGTAATGTTATCACAGTTTAATAAAATGTGTATCTGTCCACCAATTAGTGATCCGTGCAATGGAATCGTATTGAGCATATTTGGTAAGTATCTGTGAATTCCTACTGAGAATGATTTGTACTCACGTCTTGCCTGACCCTGTAGGGGGGCTTGACATACAAGACTATCTTGGCCGTGCTGGAGTTGACATTGGGACACGTGGTCTCCCCGTCCAGACATTCTCCTTTAGAGGCAGTGTAAGGGTAGCACTCCTCCGTTATGATCCTGAAAACAACAAATAAATCACCACAAACAACAATCAAAGGAGGCTGCAGGGTGGTCAACAAAGGAACCATCAGATCTTCCTTAAAGTTTTAAATTTAATTTGTTAAGCTTTACAGTATCATTTAGTAAAGAAAACATCCACATCATCATGTGTAAGCTTTGTTTGATTATTTTGCTGTATCTTTACACAGAGCTTTTCCTTTTAAAGAAATTATTATAATCTAAAAATGACCACGGCCATCCAGATCCTCTAAAGTCGTAAACTAAGCAACACTAATCTCTGTAAGGACTATAAATTTACCCTCTCCTCTTGACGAACCACCACGCCTTTTCCATAGACCCTCCCTGACAGCCTCTCTGACTCCTTCCTGTATTACAGGACACTAAGTGTTGAGGAGACAGCTGATTGGTCAGTAGTCCCTCAGACTCTATCGCTAGCCTGTCCGCCGCCACATCTGAAAGTGAACCGTAAATTATTGCTTATTCATCATGAAATAGTCAGAATTTATTATGCAAACATTTTATCTATTAAAAAAGTATATTTTAAGGTCAGAAATACGTAAATAAAAGGAACATACAGCTTTATGAAATTAAGATAAGAATTTATGTCATAATGCTTCATAACAATAGGTTGTTAAAACTAGGTGTATCCAAGCTTAATTTTAAAGTTAACACGATCGATAAAAAATATTTTCATGGTTATAATCGTCATGAGTTTTAATTAATCTATAATTCGGGTACGTTTGTATATTGACTTTCCTTGTAAGTAAAGGTTACAGTCACCCCCGGGCCCTTGGGCCGCCCCGGAAGTTAAAGATTTACCTACTGTCGAGAAAGCCCAGGATGACGCGCAGTTCTTCTGATCTCGGACCGGATGTATCTACGACGTCCAGTTTATCCTGGCGTCGAAGTAAACCGGAAGTTCATCACGTGAATAGCTATAGAGCGAGGACAGGTTTTGTGCTTTGCTCTCAGTTTCTATCCCGACATGTTCTTTGATTCCTTGTGTAAACGTCAAATTCCAGAAACGAGTGTAGTTAGCAGTTTGCCATCTAGGGCTGGGTATTGGCTGGAAATTTCGTATTGCGATATATTGCAATATTTTGATTTGTATTGCGATATGTATTGCAATATTTTTTGCATGAAAAAATAGTAAAATTTCTATGTTTAATTGTCTTAAAATGTACTTTTCACTATAAATATATAATAAAAAATTTAGGAAGAAAATAATTATTTTTGTTTAGGAATTTTATTTTCATTTTAAGGTTACAAATAATAAGAATTAGTACTAAAATGTCTGTTTTGTATTAGATATAGGCCATTTTTTCTTTTAATATGATTTAGAAAACTTAATTTAGAAGCTGAATTCTGAGTGTTATCAATATTGCCAATATATCGGTATAGAAAAAATGTATTGCGATACGATATTTGTTTAGAGTGTATTGCAATATATTGGAATATCGATATTATTGCCCAGCCCTATTGCCATCTGTAACAAGCGTTTGGGATGCATTGAATATAAACAACGCACAGGTTAAGTACCTTTGATATGTACAAGGAACTCATAAAGTTTGTCTGTTTTGACGTGTACTGACATGTATCCCGACCTTGTGACAGTTCCCATGCGCTACTTACCGATATTCGGCGGAGACATACATTCACTGACCCACTGCGGTTTCTTATGTTTTACTTATGTTTTGCAATCAGGATTTATGCAAAACAGTAGACCACAGCATGACTGATCTCTGTTTAACTTAATCTGTACGATATGCAGGTTGTGTGTTTTTTTTTTTTTTTTGCGACAGTGATGGTACGGTGAATACCTCGCTGCAAGGTATAAGTTGAATTTCTACCCTTCAAGGTCCAAAAAATGTGTAGTGGTTTCATCTGTTCTTGTCTCTCTCTTGTTGTTTTTTTTATCAACAATTTTTAGGAAGAATTAAAACAATGAATGAACAACAAGTACCTACCGCACTTTAAATTAATTTTTAAAGTTTTTAATATTCTAGGTTGTTTTATAAATGTCTGTACATTCATGCAGACTACAGTCAACCACACTTAATATGCAATGGTATCACATTTAAATTACTTCCTTCATTAGCCACTAATGCACCACTAGCACATAAACACATACTTGTATATATCATCGGAAAACATTACACCGGTAATACAAGGTAGACCCATTGTAAACAGCTCCATTCTGTCATCAGAAGTAATGTTGGGCCGCGCACTGAATTAATCAAAAACAAAACAAGCACATCCTACAAAACTTATACACGTCACACATAAAACTGACCAAAGTTGGAACGCAACCATCTTCAAGACCGAGGGGGTCATGACGAAACTGTCGTGAGCGGCGGGTTGCCCTGGTACCCATGAAGTCATATTAATATTCATTAAGGCTGATCCGTCGGTCTTGGTCTTTTAATGACCACGATTTGTTTATTGCTGTATATGTTAATTAAGCCCTGGTCACGTATACGGTCGCTGGGGTGGATGGCAAGGGACCGAATCAGATCGGCGTGGACAGCTAAGACGTTCTCTTCGATCCCCAGGTGGTTCTCTCCCCTCAAGATACGGAATGCTCCTTTCTCGCCCCACTTCGTCCCCCAACTGTTTAAACAGATCTACAATGCCACAATTTACTAATATTATACGTATAGTTGACACTTTAAGGGTAACATGTCTAAATACAACGTATTTCATTTTTCCCAGTCGGTTACTTACCCAGTATTTTCTCTTTTTGCCCTTTTTATTGGTTTCTTCACCCCATCTGCAATGCATGAAACAAATTTAATAAAATGTTAATGACATAGTGAGAACTTTTACAGCACGAGCTACCCTCAGGTACCATTTTGTACAGGTTTTTCGCAGTTTGTACCTTTTAAACAATCTTTATGTCTTTTCTATTAGTTAACTGATGCCAGTTATCTATCTAGGTTAAAACTTTTGTTGCTTTAGATAGATAAATCATCAACTAAATTTAACTTCAATTGTAAAAGAAATGAGATACAGAGCTCACAATTCTTAAGTAATGTTAATAATGTTGTACCTTGTTGACAAATTATTTGTAAACTCTTACGTTTACAAATATATTTCTGAAGAGACTTTTACATATGTTTTTAAATAAAAAAAAGACTTGTGCCCAACACATTAAAAAAATATTTATGATATTATTTAGATTAAAAAAAAGTATGATTGATATGAAACTATTACCATGTAAATGAAAGCATGTCACTGGCCTTGTTTAGTTAATATACAATCGTGAGCTATGTATCTCGCTTTGAAGTCGACAACTGTCATTCTTATTTGCCTCTTACCATTATGAAAACGTGTACTTAAGATTAAAATATTAACGAAAGAATGAAATCATTATTATTTTTTCTAATTGATAACTTGGAAGGTTCTACAACTACAAATTTGATTTTCATTGCCATAAGCCAAAAAATTCCCATCATAATTTAATTTTTATGGATAATTCAAATTAGAATCCCAATTTAAATTAATGAATAATTTATGTCAAGTTGTTTCAGTCGCTCTCTTGTCCAATCGCATGTCTTTAAAACAATTATTGATTCAAGCCAATGAAAATAATTTAATACAAATGATGAACGAAAACTCTCTAATGGACCCGGAGATGTGTCCTCTGGAAGTCAGCCATTTTTGTTAATTGATGACGACCGGAGGTTTGTACCCACCCAATCATTCTGACCGACAGCCTGCTCTCTCCTAAGTCCGCTCCTGTGTGTCTGTACACGCCGGACCGATACATGAAAAAGTCCGAGGACACCCGAAAAGTGGCTTCAAAATGTAAAAAGTTGTTGTATGAAAGGATACGATTAAGCGGAAGTACTATTATTGGTACGAGTTACTTAAATTATTTCATATGAAAATAGTAAAGCTAGATAATTATTTGTGTTAAATGGTGCCCCGCAAACATGTCTTCTTTTTGCTGGTTTTGTATATATTGTATATAATTTTGAACAAAATATTGTTATTCTGTAATTTAGGGGGATCAGCATATTGATAAGTTATTTAACATTTTGTGTGAACAGTTTTGGGGTCTGATCCCCTACTATGTTGTTTATATTTTTCTTTACTTTCGTCATTTTTAATAAATGACATTTCATTATGCACAAGTGTTGAGTTCATTTATCAGAGAGCAAAAACAGAGCTGCGGTCAGGTTGTGCAGCATGAGAAAACATAAAGACATTTATTTGCATTCCTTCTTCAGTGCTGGTCATGACTCTGAGTATACTGAGGTTAACTGCACGTTAACAGAGCGGGGCCTGATGACAATAAGGAAATACACCTTGTACCGGGCCGTTCCTGTAGATCTCGGCTTTAATGTCTTCTTCCTAGCGAAAAAAAATTTTTTTTTGCAAGAATCAACAAACATATTACCTCTAAAAAAATATTTCAATTACCTTTTAAAGACATGGCGACTTACATCATAACACATACACTGAAGCGTGTCTTTAACAATTAATATTTTTAATCTAAATTGTCGATGCGGATAATTAAGGAATAAGGACTCATTCTTTGGGTATTATGAGGTGATAATTTTGGTCGGGGCGTGGTCAAATCCAATAAAGCCCGAAGGGCTTTATGATAGATTTGACCACGCTCCGACCGTAATTATCACCTCATAATATTTAAGGAATGATTCCTTATTACTTGTATTTATATTCTTTCTAATTTGTACACTTTAAAACAACATTATTTTAAATGCACTATTTATTTTTACGTAGGACATGCTATGTATTACTACGCGGCGCAGCCAATACCGTTTTTCGGTTATGCTATAAGACACACCCATTTGTGTCACTCATGTTTGATGAAGTTATTGGGTTTTAGGGTTCAAAATTGATTCGTAATGTTATCACAGTTTAATAAAATGTGTATCTGTCCACCAATTAGTGATCCGTGCAATGGAATCGTATTGAGCATATTTGGTAAGTATCTGTGAATTCCTACTGAGAATGATTTGTACTCACGTCTTGCCTGACCCTGTAGGGGGGCGTGACATACAAGACTATCTTGGCCGTGCTGGAGTTGACATTGGGACACGTGGTCTCCCCGTCCAGACATTCTCCTTTAGAGGCAGTGTAAGGGTAGCACTCCTCCGTTATGATCCTGAAAACAACAAATAAATCACCACAAACAACAATCAAAGGAGGCTGCAGGGTGGTCAACAAAGGAACCATCAGATCTTCCTTAAAGTTTTAAATTTAATTTGTTAAGCTTAACACTATCATTTAGTAAAGAAAACATCCACATGTGTAAACTTTGTTTATTTTGCTGTATCTTTACACAGAGCTTTTCCTTTTAAAGAGATTATTATAATCTAAAAATGACCACGGCCATCCAGATCCTCTAAAGTCGTAAACTAAGCAACACTAATCTCTGTAAGGACTATAAATTTACCCTCTCCTCTTGACGAACCACCATGCCTTTTCCATAGACCCTCCCTGACAGCCTCTCTGACCCCTCCCTGTATTACAGGACACTAAGTGTTGAGGAGACAGCTGATTGGTCAGTAGTCCCTCAGACTCTATCGCTAGCCTGTCCGCCGCCACATCTGAAAGTGAACCGTAAATTATTGCTTATTCATCATGAAATAGTCAGAATTTATTATGCAAACATTTTATCTATTAAAAAATATATTTTAAGGCCAGAAATACGTAAATAAAAGGAACATACAGCTTCATGAAATTTAAGATAAGAATTTATGTCATAATGCTTCATAACAATAGGTTGTTTAAACTAGGTGTATCCAAGCTTAATTTTAAAGTTAACACGATCGATAAAAAATATTTTCATGGTTATAATCGTCATGAGTTTTAATTAATCTATAATTCGGGTACGTTTGTATATTGACTTTCCTTGTAAGTATAGGTTACAGTCACCCCCGGGCCCTTGGGCCGCCCCGGAAGTTAGAGATTTACCTACTGTCGAGAAAGCCCAGGATGACGCGCAGTTCTTCTGATCTCGGACCGGATGTATCCACGACGTCCAGTTTATTCTGGCGTCAAAGTAAACCGGAAGTTCATCACGTGAATAGCTATAGAGCGAGGACATGTTTTGTGCTTTGCTCTCTGTTTCTATCCCGACATGTTCGTTGATTCCTTGTGTAAACGTCAAATTCCAGAAACGAGTGTAGTTAGCAGTTTGCCATCTGTAACAAGCGTTTGGGATGCATTGAATATAAACAACGCACAGGTTAAGTGCCTTTGATATGTACAAGGAACACATAAAGTAAACAAAGACTGAAATTAAGATCTCATTCTTAGTGAAAATAGGTTGAATAATTTTAAAGATCTTCTGAATCAAACACCCTTTATCGCAAAACTTTATATGCTGTTCATTGTACATATGTTAAAGTACTTTGTCTAGTGTATATTGACGAATTTTGAAACACTTTATTCATTATTGTTTGAATCTTTGCTGAATGTCTTTTATGTTAACATAATGCATTGATATCTGGTGCATCTCTCTCTCTCTCTCTCTCTCTCTCTCTCTCTTACCCAAAGGTCTCAGCACTTTGGTTTAACCGATCCGAGTCAATCAGACAAGTGTTTTTCGAACACACCCAATCGTAGCGGGAAGGCTGTACTAATTTGCATGAACTGTTAATGGAAGAAAAAAATACATAAGATATTTGTGTTTTATTTAAAGACGAAATAAGAAGAAATAAAACATGCTATTTCAGATTTTGTACACTGGCACTGATGCCGATTACATACCGACTTGATTATGGTGTAAAAATCAAATTTTGATGTGTATTCTCTTAATTGTTTTGGCAAAGATTCCATGAAATTGTAATAGTAAAAATGAGTATAAACCATCAACTACCTGTCTACTACCATACTTAGTTACTTAATTTCATTTAAAAATAAAAATCCACGTCGTTTTGATCAGAAATAGGTCACACTATCTTGTATACTCCCAACTCGTCATTGTTGGGGGGGGGGGGGGGGGACAGATTGTTTGGTCGACCATCTGTACAGAGGAAACAATCAAGAACATAAGCATCTCTATAATCCTTCCTGATAATTCCTCGCATATTTAAAAGGCATTATGGCGGGCGTTACATTTATTTTTAGCGAACTGCTGTTAGATGTCTACCCTGTGTTAACAGGTAAATAAATCACTTTCAATAGACAGTAAATTCCTGCAACAGCTGAGGAGCATCACGTGTCGATTCTCTGTTCAAAACGCGCCTCTATCAATAGCAACAATATTGCTCGATCACACAGTACTACCATTTGAAGAAAACATTCTACTACAGGCTTGTGTTGTGTTCCGGATTCTATCTGTCTGTTTTGACGTGTACTGACATCTGGTGAGCTGCATGTACATGTATCCCGACCTTGTGACAGTTCCCAAAGTCACCTTCCAACGCACGTGCTACTTACCTATATTCGGCGGAGACATACATTCACTGTCCCACTGCGGTTTCTTATGTTTAACTTATGTTTTGCAATCAGGATTTATGCAAAACAGTAGACCACAACATGAGTGATCTCTGTTTAACTAAATCTGTACGACATGCAGGTTGGGTTTTTTTTTGGTGACAGTGATGGTACGGTGAATACTTCGCTGCAAGGTATAATTTGAATTCCTACCCTTCAAGGTCCAAAAAATGTGTAGTTGTTTTCATCTGTTCTTGTCTCTCTCTTGTTTTTGTTTTTTTATCAAAAAATTTTAAGAAGAATTAAAACAATGAATGAACAACAAGTACCTACCGCACTGTGGTTTGTTTACATCATTATGAAATGCGATGTAACTAATTAAATTAAATTCTTTCTCATTAATCCTTCTTAACAAGAATTCAAAGAATGAAAAATATCTCATTTACAATTATATATAAAGAAATATCTAGCTCAAATGGAAGCCTGACAACTTGCTTCTAAATACTACCAGGTTGCTAAAAAAAAATCACAGATCTGTAAGTATCATAACCTGGAGATTCACGGCGCCTGATGTCCTAGAGTAGACCGGTATGTCAAGTTACTTATTTCCTGGGCCCTAGTTTGTATTTTGAATTAACTTAGATGACCACTTACGGCAGTTTTCTTACCACCAGTGTCATGCGCAGATCCACCGGGGGGTAGGGGAGGGGGCTATATAGAGATATAGTGTTTGCCGGGGCGAGGGTATCAGACCTATTTTCGGTAGTTTTAATGTGAATTTAATGTTTGAATTTTTCAGGGGGAGTAGGGGTTGGGACACCCCCTTCCCCCGATCCTTCTCCGCGCGTGAGTGTATTGCAAGTAACAGACAGACCGAGTTTTCGATGTCCACATCTTACCACACGTTGCAGTTCTCTCGTACAGTTTCTTCGGGCTTGTATTCATGGTCACTGAACCTGCAACCAGCTACAATTGAAGAGTGAGAAACCGACAGACAGTTTGTGTAATAAAGGTATACATATAGGTATTCCACTCTCTGCACTGGCTATTGAAGGACTTTTACCTAGAATTACAGGAAACCTCAGTCACTAAGTGATTTTATTATTGTCACAAATAAAACCCATTTACCGGAGTACTCGATTTATGACATCTCTAGTAGACTACTCAAGACATCTTTATACTGTACCTAATACTAGTACAATCAATAGGTACCACTAACCTAGCTACAATTTGTAATCTGCTCTCGTAAATAAATCTCATAAATCAATACGTCCAAGATGACCTAATGAATACATTTAACGTAGATACAACTCAGGATAAACTGTTTACTTTTTCTTAACAATATGTACATAAGGAAACACAACTTACAAACAATGCATTGCAACGAGCCTTGAGTGCAATCTAGGATAGGAAACTAGGCTTGGAATAAACGAACATTTGTTTATATAAAATGAAAATCTGCTTTAACTCCAAACTTGTCTACAGAACAAGGAACAGGGAACTCCGATCTCTTTAATTGCTTTTTGTACAAAATAGAGAATCAGATTAGCAAAAACAGGATATTTCATGTAAGTTCTAAAGTTTTGATTTCTTTTTGACGAAATAAAACATTAAGAATATACCTTTGGTGACAGGTGCGATTCCCAGACACGTGACGTCATAGTCTGGACAGCAATCTTCGGCGGTCCTGAAGCAGAACGAATCACAGTAACACAGAGACCCAAGAACTTCCACAGAGCACTTGTCGTCCCTCCCCTTGCAGCACTGAGGGTGCCCTCTTGATGCACAATAGGGCCCGGGGACCAGGTCAGTCCCCCACTCAGCAGAACGCCGGTACCTCCCCCCACTGCATAAGGGAAACGCCGACCATAGAAGTAACGAGGGGATAAGCGCTAGCATCCCAGTGGTCTCTCCGTGGTTTCTCCTGTCAACGAGTTTTGATGAGAAGTCCCGCTCGAGTTTTTCTGTACGTTTTGATGAAAAGTTCCGTCCGAGTTTTACTATGAGTTTGATTAGAAGTCTCGCCCGAGTTTTCCTGTAAGTTTTTTTTTCTCTCACAGAGATTTGGTGGGAATATTTTTCATGTAATTCTACCTACCGTCACTTAAAATTGATGAAGTTATCTATTCTTTTAAGAGAATCGGTATTCTTAAGGCATCTTCTCGTCACTGAGGTTTGTTTTCTGGTCAATGAGGTTTGGTGGAAGGTCGCGCCCTAGGTTTCCTGTGTTGGAGTTTTTAAAAGAAATTTCTGCCCTATTTTCTTTCCACTGAGTTCTTCATGTATATCCAGCGTCGTTTAACAGAGGGAAGAGTTCACCGTCACTGAGTCCAAGCTCTGTTTCCCCGTCACTGAGTCCAAGCTCTGTTTCACCGTCACCGAGTTTTAGGGAAAGTTCCTCTTGTTTTGCTTTGGCGGGAGGTCCCGCGAGAGTTTTCGTGTGGCTGGGGTCTTGTTGGGGGTACCTGATCTATTTCCGATCCCCGTCTCTGAGTGATGCAAATCTTCACTCTTCCGACTTATCTATCTCTTAAGCCATTAACACTCCGTTTTCTCTAGATTATCATTCGATATTGTGGAGGGGTATTCATTCAGTCAACACTGTCGGCTGTATAGCCCTAAACACTTTATCTCGGAAACAAACACACAGACAGAGGGATCAGGCGGCGGTAAACGCCAGGTCTGGGTCACCCAACACCTTCACCATTCACCGATAGCTCGCAGCCAGTCTCTAAAAGACTTAGATTACTCTATAACGAGGAGATCTTAATGTCTTATACGGCTAATATTTACGTAGATTGAATTACCTGTAACTCGAATTCAAAATCCTTTTAGGCAATAATAGACCGATAAAGGAGAAAGACATTCGACAAATAGGTTCTTTATTTCTAAGTCTATTGATTTGCTCTTTATACTAGATTTTGTAGCTTAAATTATACACAAATTTTCTACTTTCTTTGCAAACGATTTGAATGACATTCTGTTTATTCATTTGAAATTTGTTATTCTTGATAGAAATCGCGAGAAGGTACGAGAAATTTTATGATTTTGAAAAATTGTGGGAAAAGAAGAGTATGTCGGAGTAAGACAGCAAAGAATGAATGATATTAAATCTATATTCATAATACGGGCTTGCCAGCTCATCCTTTCTAGAATACTAGTAATCTTTTTTCAAAGATTCAACGCATTCATTTTTAGGTGGGTCCCTATTCAGCAATTTTTTGGTTAAAGTGACGTTTTCCCCTTGGAATTACTAGTGTGACACCTCATGTAATTAAAAATTTAGAAAAAAAAACTATCTGAACTTTTTACTTCTCTTACCAGAATATCCACAATATGTATATCCCCTTTTTTATTACATGTTACTTGCCAATTTCCATTTACACATATTTTTAAAACAAGCGAAAAACACACATAACAGTTGTCCCTTTGTTGATTATAGAGACACTTTGTTGGAAAAAATAACTTTAATTTAAAAAATGGAAATTATGAAATTATTGTAAAATATGGAATATCCTAACATATTTTTGTTATTTAATGTTTAACTTGTCATTTGTTTTTCTTTATAAGAATTTTATATTCATATTTTTTGCATTTGGAAAGCTAAAACAATATAGGGGTTAACAATTTAATGACTTTGGGAAAATGTCGTTAATTTTTCTACCAGCATTTTCTTGTGGTAAGATTAGTATGGTTGTAAAAGCTTTTAGCTTACAAGCAAAGATCTATCAAACACCACATGTGCATTATTTGAGTGTAAATTAACAAATTATACTCTTGTCATTCAAGTAATACATAAGCACGCGCATTTCATAGAATTTATCGTTGCATGTGCACACTTATCTGCAATACTAGTATATAGAATACACGAACAGGTTAAATACGAAAAAGTTATTATCTATCTATAAAATACAAAAAATACAGTTTATTCAACATTAGGAATTTTTTAAAGATTATTTTTCAAAATGAAGTGTTAAAAATTAAGAATGGTCACGCATGGCTTATAGATATACTATTTATAGCCAATGACATTTGAATAGTTTTTGGCCAATACTAATAATTAAAACAATGAATGTAACTTACTTGGTGTAGCTATTAAAAATAAGTGAATAATTTTCTTTCGCCAAACAGACACAATTTTTGTTTATTTTGTCAGCTCCCAAGCAGGCATGTGGCAACGGAGAAGGGGGGGGGGTGGTGGTGGTACATTTCCACATATAAATTATATTGAAATAAACGAACATGATAGAATAAATGAGTAAGGTAGAATAAATGAGTACGCCCCCTCCCAGAATCTGAGGATTGTCGGAAATTCTGGAACTTTAGAATTAGCGGTCTTAAGAAAAGCTTCACAACAGTCCCAATATCCCCCAAAACGTGATATGGTCTTAGGACAAGGTAAGTGATGTCCTAAAGTTAGAACAAAGTTATGGCGGTGCCTAAAATTTAGGAGAGCTTCGAGAAACAGACTTAAGACTAAGACGTATCCTTAGACGTACTTAGGTCGCGCCATAGTCCTAAGATGCTTCGTGAACATGCTACTAGTGCAATATCATTAAAGATGAACACCGCTGGTGAATAGGCACCTTTACACACTTTTTTAAATGTAAAATTTTATAAGAAACCAATTTGTTTAAAGTTTACGAACCCAACTTTTGATCCATTGATATCTTTTTAGCGATTGGAATCATTTTAATCCAAAATATCCCTTCTGGTTTCCATGAAATCTAACTGAGATATTTTTTTTATAATAGAAGACATGCAAGTCGCCTTAATCGCTTTGATATTCTGGTATTTGGTATCCATTGTCTTAATTTTTCAATTAATGTATTTGAAATGAATCTTAGAATTAACAATTTCAACAAAAATCACAAATTCAACCATTAATTGTATAAATTGTTCTATTTATTTTTTCTTTTTCAGATTTAGATGAAAATCTTACATAAATTACAACCGTGAATTTAAGTAGTTAGTGATTGTTCAAACGTCTAAGCCGTCTTTAATTATTAGGAATGAGTTTAAATTAAAACTGTGAAACAAAACTAATGCAAAATGCTAATAATTGTAATTTTGAAATAATGTTAAAACCTTCTTCATTTGATTTATTTTTGAAAACTCATATTTTATGAAATTATCCATCATATTTAACCCACTTTAAATGTTCCGGAAATGATTTGAGTATGTCCGTAAATCAAATTTTTTCATCATCATTATGCAAGAGTCAAAATTCAAATTTCAAATATATATAGATTTAAAATAAACTTAGTAGCTCCAATTCATAGCTGCAAAATGTATTATATTACTTAGCACATTTCCAAGAATTTTATTTTTTTTTCCAGGATGGTTAACTTAAAGTCATTTATAATGCTTGGCCAAATTTTAAAGCTGCTTGGCAAAGAATCGGGGAAAATAAGCCGTTGCAAATTCCCATGACTCTCTCATACGGCTTATAAGTGATAAACGTACGAGTTAACTAGGCATTTAAACGGTGGACAGTATTGTCCAAATGAAAATGTCCAAAAGTGCGAGAGAGGTGCAATCGACATTTGTAAGACATAATTTAAGTGCGTTTAAATTTTGTAGTATTTACATATATTTATATAGTTTTAAACTGGCAAATTTGTAATGACAATCACTGACTCATTCTAAGAGTTTTGATACAAATGGAATTGTTGAATACTTTCTAACAATATTTTACTTACTAATTTACCTCAATGTACATATAACGTTAAAAAAAAAAAAGAAAAAAGAAAAATGTGTTCCCACGCATCAATTTAACAGTATTTTTGAAGATATTTTAACCTAACTACATACACAAAGCAAAGATCAGTAAATAATTTTATTCAGATTCGTCAACGTATTCCCGTGCATCATCAACATTTGTTTCATATCCCCTGGTTTCAATTATATTACAGTTGTGGCGACAGCAAACAAGGTACCAGATCACACTACAAATATGAGGGCAACAACCCAAAGTGTTTGTCCAATCGTGCAATCTCCAAGAGAATAACATACATTTCATGTTTAAAAAAGGAGTAGAAAACGCAGGTCAAATAATATTAAGTTATTATTAGCAAACTTTTATTATTAAGTAAAAAAAAAAAAGGAAATTACGTTCGAATTTTAACAATGTTAACAAAAAGATAAACAAAACCAAAAAAAAAATTTAAAAAATCATCACGCGTATGATTCGAACACCCGTTTCACATAATCACATTTGTTCAAAGAACTCCTCGCTTACCAGTTCACCACCGATTCGCTTTTAAAAATGCCATAAAATAGAGCATAGTATTGTTATCAGTATTACGCAAACAACTGGACTTGGCCATATAAAGACCAATCTTAAAAACCAAAAGAAGAAAACTTACTTTTTACCATAGAGTGGGTTTTCGCACCATATTTTTGAAAACCAAAAAAGATAGATATTTACATGTTTTATCAATATTCGTTCTTTAAAAAATGGTACGATGACCCACTGTATGAAAAAATATAGTATGAACATCCAATTTCGTTAGCATTTTGTTGCTAAATTAGGATATAACTATTTTGTTGTCTTAATATCAATTAAATGTGATGTTACTTGTAGGTTTTGGCAATACCGAATGTATATGATTACATATGTTTAATAAATGTAACAAAAGTGAAGTTTGTGCCCCCAAAAACTTGTTGGTTTTTTCAATGGACCTATGTGGTTTTTTGCCTCGGCTTATTCCCCCAGATTCTTTTGTGAACGCTTTTAAACGATGGTTATGCTAAGTATGTGTATAATAAAAGACAATGCAGTAATTTCCCGGTCAATTAAGCCATATAATGATGTACACATTTTTTTTTAAACAAACGACATAAAAAGGGTATCGCGTTATTTCGCATCATATTAATTAAAATTCGCCCATAACGTCGAGGCGGGATGATTGTATTACGACTTTGAGATCGCTATTAATAGAGTCTAAATATGGGTAGTGTTAATAAACCCGTGTACATTTTGTTCACTATTATTTCAGAATTTTGTTTTATTTACAATTGAAGCATATCAACCCAAACATTCGGAAGACGAAACCAAACGGTTTCCTTTCATAAACATTCCCATGATGCATTTTGGCTTGGGTTTTTTTGTATGCCCATAAAGAAATTATTTTTATTTACTTTGAATATTTCTATTTTTGAAAGGAGACCGAGTCTGCTGGTGTAAACAGGCGAAAGTCTATAATTTCTAAGATAATTCGTTTGAATGGAAAATTATTTGATACTAGTACTGTAATAGCCAAAATATCGGACCATGCAGTTTTAAATATAATGTTTTGAGTTACAAAATTAATGAGATGCAGATATACGGAAACAAGAGCTTATTTGTTTTTGTTGTGTTTTTGTTGTGTTATATTGGTAAACGTTCCGTTGAAATCGTGTTTTTTTCTGTCTCTATAGCTAACTATGAACATAACAAATAGTTAACTTTGTTAGGCTTGAGCTGGTTAGTGTAAAATATAGTTATAAAACTATACTTTACATTACATCAGACTTAATGTCATTTTTCATTTTCCAACAAAACGAGCTTTCGAGCTTTGCGTACATAACAAAGAATAATTCTTTGCTCCGTATATCGCTTGTAACTTCATTTCTTATATTTTCAAAAAATTTGGTCATGCATTACACAAGCTTAAATTAACTGTTCTAGGGGTATATTTTAAAGATTGTATTCAGATCGTGTTCAGATTGTGTTTTACGTTCCCTTAAGCTGAGAATAACAATTCTATTTTATCTAACAGGTTGGGACCAATCGTCCAAATGGGTTAATAATAGCCCATTTGAAATATAAATTTCAATTTAAAAAAAATAATTTTAAAAACACATTTTGCATTTAATATGCAAACCGGATTAGAATAGATGAAATATAACAACGTAGGGTAAACAATCTTTTCTGTAACACCAATGTTACAACACCAATGTTACGGAGATTGATCCCTTGGTACATCCAAAACTTCTTGGGGACTAGTCTGAAAAATTATAGACTTGTAGGAGAACATGCTAACCAAAAATTGATACATTTAAAGTGCATTTATGCGGATTTAAATTTTAAAAAATACCAAATGAAAAATTTTCATTTTTGCACTTCAAAATATCCCATTTAGGGTGTAATATCCCAAACAAGCTATTATAACCCATTCGGGCGATTGGTCCCAACCTGTAAAAATACAGCACATAGTTATATGTACCTTTAGTTAATTCGTGACAATGAAAATCCATTTGTTTTAAATCCGTTAAATTTCTATAAAACTCAAAATACCGGTTATTCAGATCGGAGTATTGTCAAAATTAAATTAGATGTTGCCCGTGTGATATATCACTGCTTTTGCTTAGCAAATCCCTGTTAGTGGCATACGTAACTATAGCCAATTAAACATTCTACGTAAATTTGACTTGAATCCCCTTCAAATGGATACAGAGGACAGGCAATAGTACCACCAGTTTCAAAGAAACTGAAGTGGCACCAGTACTAAAGAAATACTCGCAGTAGTATATGTACTGATATGACAATGAACATTGTCTTTCACAAGGCAGTTGCCAAGAGACGTTGATCGTGATACCAGATGTTGCCACAACCTTCATTTAAAAGTTCAGCCATCATCTTCACTTGCATGAATGTGGAAGATAGTAATAACACCGTGAGAAATTGTAGGCTGAAATTCCTATCTGTACACCGTCACACTAAGGCATCAATCTAGATTCAGTGATTGGGTGCAGGCGGAGGGAAAAAGCTTGGGATAAAAAGGCTCTTTATTTAACTTAATGAAAAATGTATGTTAAGAGAAAATACCTATGTCAAATACGTTTTTATAATTTTACAAATACCATTCAGCGACACCGTACATGAGGGACCTGTATATATAGCTTTGACAGGCGCCGTCGTACCTTGGTAATCATGACGAAAGGTAACAATTGGTTGTGCTTCTTGGTAATAACTGCAGTTCTTGGGTGGGAGGGCGATAATGTTTCCCTCCGCCTGGCCAAGGAGGCCCTTCACAGGATGGGCATTGACCCTAACCGTCCATTCTCAAGGGATACTGCGATGAATTCGTTCGTGTTCGTGCAGCACGTGTTTAACCAGATTCAGGAGAAACAAAACGACTTACGGATATCTCCCGATAGAGACCCCAGGGTGCAGTTTTATAACTCACTGTCAGGTTTGTGTTTATATTACACTAAAAAAAGATTTTAATAAGAAAAACCCTATAGTTGCAATACTATTAAATGATCAACAGTTGTTGTAGTTGCTAACAGAGCAATATCAGATTCCAGGAAAAACATTTTTTCTTGAAGTCCATTTTTTTCGTCTTCTAATTTTAATCAGAGATTGAATTCTAATATATAAAGTATATTATATTTTTTAAAAAACATTAAAGGAAACATATAAAAAAAATATGGAGGATTTATCATATAAGTAAATAATAGCGACAACTAGCTCTAGCGTTAATTGCATACCTGGCTTATTGGAATTGATAGGTAATTTAATATATCACAGGTAATATCAACAATATTTTTTTTCAATTTATATGTAAAATGTCTCTCGAGAGATTTGTTTTGATAATATCAAAACTGCTAATATATTATAATAGATAATTAATAATATAAAATGTCATACAAAATATGTACAACAGATTCAGGTATGATATATGCTAAAATCGCTCTCTTTTAATTTATGTAACAAATCTGTAGCAAAAATGTTACTTGCCGAAAATACTAATTCCATCGAAAATTGGGGCTAAGTGCGAAATGTAATAAAATATATTGCTTTTTCCGTATTTGAGCCAAAAGTATTTGACAAAATTCCAATTATCTCTACCTTTATAATATAACTTTAAGTGATATAAAGTTTCCAGATTCAGATTCAGATTCATTTATTTCAATCTCAAGACCACTTTACAATGGTATAAAGATATTATAAAATACATAAACTTTTAAGATTTTCTAATTAAATACTAGCGGCATACGTGAAAACACAAGTATAAAGAAAGGTAGCCTCATGTTTTAATAAATGTGAAGTATAGAAACTACTGGGGGAGCATATTTTGTTTATTTTCCTAATAAATGAACATAATTTTCTTAAAAAACAGTGTTTACTGTTAAACATTATATTTTAAAAACTAATAGTAAATTTTGTTTTGGGGGGATATTTTTTAATATTTTATTAAAATTTAAAAAAAAATGAAATCAAGGGCCTACGATTTCCGCTCCTCAGTACGTTTAATAACTCTTGCACCCAGGGTTTCCTCGTTTTATATATTTGTTCGAAAATGTGCAGAACAACATTGGGGTCGGTGGCAAAACTCGATACTTCATAATCTAAGTGTGTGGGGTTTATCCTCAACATAACACAATATATATAAATATATATTGCAGATACAATGCACTTAATTGTGCATTTTTTAAAAAATTGTCCTATTTTTCTTCGAATAAAAATGACCCCCGTCATTAAGCATCAAAAACATAAGATCAAAACGGAAAAAATGAATATAAAAATACAATTCTGAATATAAGATTTGGATAGTTTTTGTGGGGTTTTTTATTCGACTGTCTTCGCCGACAATATATTATTGGATTTTATTGAATAAATGGAATCTGATTTAACTTGAAATTAATTCTACAAGTCAGAGAAACATGAATGTAATGAATAAAGGCTCTCTGCATTGTACTTATGAAAGAAACCCTGAAATATGCATTTGGAACCATTACCTTTTTATGTAAATTAATAACTTCAAATAAGTAATTTTAAAAGAAGCTTATAAATTAAATTTTCAAAAAGTTATTCAGATATTTCTATTAAATAAATATTTTATCTAGCAGGGTTGGGTAATCGTATTCAGTAATCGTAATCAGCTGTAATCGATTACAGGTTGCTAAGTAATCAAGAGTTATCAATAATCTTCCAGTTTTCTGATTAAAAGTAATCGTAATTTAATCGATTAATCTTAAAATAAGGCATGTGATCATGATTATTTTTAAATTACTTTTATGATTGCAATGGTAAAATTAAAATGCTTGAAATCATAATTCATTATATAATATTTACATTTGCAAATATGTTTAAGTATTGAATCCTTATTTTTTGAAAAATATAGTCTCATAACTGCAACGGTGTGTGCATACAAATTGTATGACGCGCGTTAGCGCGTTATGAAAATTTGTTTGCACACACCGTTGCAGTTATGAGACTATATCTTTCAAAAAATAAGGATTTAATGCTTATATTTACATTTTTTTACCTTCTTGCCTTGTATGCAAATGTGAATTATAGCGAGCGCAGCTCGCCGGCGCGCAGCGCCGGCGCGAAGCGAGCTCTAACTTAACGGCAAGGCGTGTGTGAATAGAAAATTCGGACCAGTTGCACATTCATTCAACGGATTTTTTTGGCGCCAGTAAATCGGACCAGTAATGCATTGTTTTAATAGTCCCAGTAGTTCCCTGTAATCATGGCAATTTTTATCACTTCACACTCTCACGAGAAACAGCAAGACAATCAAAACAATAACGATATATTTACATTCTACTGTGTTTTTCCATTAAATTCTGTGATCTTCAAATGCCTCCAAATGCAACAAGTAGTCAAAGGTTAAAATGTCGAGTTTTATTATGACGTCACAAACGTTGAACGCTGTAAACTACAACGTCACAAGCGAAAATCAAAGTTCACGCTTGGGGCTGTTACTGTGGCTCTTCCATTAATGTTAACTTACCCTTAGGATAAGATAGGAATTTTAAGGTATGAATCCAATTTGCAGACAAGGCAAGAAGTTTAAAAATGTAAATATAAGCATTAAATCACGATTTTTTGAAGTATACAGTCTCATAACTGCCGCGATGTGTGCATACAAATTTTCATAACGCGCTAACGCGCGTTACTCAATATATTTACATTCTACTGTGTTTTCCCATTAAATTCTGTGATCTTTAAATGCCTCTAAATGCAACAAGTAATCACTGGGTACTCAAAGGTTAAAATGACGAGTTTTATTATGACGTCACAAACGTTGAACGCTGTAAACTGCAACGTCACAAGCGAAAAATCAAAGTTCACGCTTGTGGCTGTTACTGTGGCTCTTCCATTTTAAAATATTAACTTACCCTTAGGATAAGATAGGAATTTTAAGGTATGAAGCACATTTGCAGTAAAAGGCAAGAAGTAAAAAAATGTAAATATAAGCATTAAATCATGATTTTTTTTAAGTATACACTCTCAAAACTGCAGCGATGTGTGCATACAAATTTTCATAACGCGCTAACGCGCGTTACTCAATTTGTATGCACACACCGCTGCAGTTATGAGAGTGTATACTTCAAAAAATCGTGATTCAATGCTATAATACTTCGCTTACTTTTATTTCTCGGGAGTTTTAAAGAGTCAGACGACACTTAAACGTAAACTTTGACGTCACACTAAGGGGAAATTACTCTAACTGAAGTTATTGTAAATCTGCTGAAATTACCAAAATCCTCTCAAAATCTTGCAAAGCTAAAGAATGAGGACATTTCTTCATATATAGGAAACAGTTGTAACTTGCACTCATTTGGATGAATGCTCACATTTATTTTATTCACTATAATTACGGTAATTTCCAGGAACGTACACGTAGCATCCGGTGGTGGATGACAGCCTCATCCAAAAAATCTTTACAAGCAAACAGAAAAAAAAGATAATTCTCAAAATTCTGAAAATTCTAATCCTTCAGCTCTTTAGCAGTTCAATGGTTTCTTTATTTTCACTTCCATTTATTACATGCTCCCAATACCAAGTGGGGGGGGGGGGGGGGCAACTAAGATAATACAGGTGTGTTTTAAATCAGCTTGGGTACCGTTATAACAACAGTTTTATATCAAAGCATGAATAATGCTTCATTGTGTAAATTGTATTCAAATTGTTTACCAATTTGTAGTCTAAAAAGATCTCAACACAATCAATTTTATGTAAACATCACAATCATCAATTTTATGTAAACATCACAATCATCACAAAAGAAACGTTTAATTATAGTCTGTCCCAAGATATTAATGCACATTTGATCGATTTTTTATAAAAATACAGTGAGGTTGCCTTTAACGAATCACTAAGTAAATTCGCGTTGATAGTGCGTAACCAAGCCCGAGTTAAAATCATAATACAACATTGTTTTATTGTACCATGCTTGACTTATAACATCATATATTTCTTTCCCGACAACCACTGATTAAATAAGAATTATCGCTGTAATTTGATGAACGATGTTTTCTCCTTTAGCGGATCATGTTCTCCATTACCGAATCACGTGACATACAGCTGATTATTTTTTGTTAGGGACAGTGTCGTAATTTTTTTTCTTTTGATATGCTTTAAAAAGCATAAACAAGAAAAATAGAAAGGCTAATAATTTTTATTTTGAGTGAAGTGTTCATTTTATTGAACCCGACAATTGATGAAAAAAACCCCCCAAAACAATGAATTCAATGGTAAAAACATATATCGTGACAACATGAGTTGTAAACTGTATTAAAAATCAATTAATTTCATTACAAGTCATCAATATTGTTAATTTTATGAGATACATGAACATCTTTTCACGCAATTACAAAGAAAGATACATGTAAATGGATACAAAAAAAAAAAAACCAATTTCCCAAAATTGCATTGACAAGTGACGTTATTCAGTTAAACAGAAAGATGAAGTTTGTGTCACAACGGGTTTAAGTTATTTGCATTGAAATTATGTGTCGATATTAATTACATACTGTATGAGATTATATATGTTTTAAAAACATACATGTTCTACATCATAGATTTGACATGCGGCGCAATGACAATATCAAAAAATTAAAATTAGCATATAGAAAAGAATATCGCGAGGAAAACAACTCTTCGAAAAAAAAAAAAAATTAATTAAAATAAATTGAAATAAAATTAAATTTATGTAATTGTTTTTTTTATGTACCCAATAAAAAAATTAGCCATGACGCATTTTATAAAGATTTTTTTTTCGCACAATGTACGTGAGAAAAGTTGAAGTTTGAATTTGAAGTAAATGGCGACTTCAGCGTTTGAGGCGGCGCAAGGGTAACTAATTTAAAAAAATTGTCAAGTTCTAGAAACAGATCCTAAGGCGATTTTAAAGTAAATAAAATACATAAAATCGCTTAGAAATGCATTTAATGATTATATAGTTAAGCACCCCCCCCCCCAAAAAAAAACCAGACCAGTATTGACATCCAGCGAAAAAAGAAACCCCCACCGATAGAAATGGAAGAAAAATGCTGAACGACACATTGCGGGAAAATAGGAAAATAGACGTTTTGAATCGGCGATCGTTTGTACTTATGAAATATTTTAAAATTAAAAAAAAAATCCAGAAATGTATAGTGAATGTGCAAGCTGGGTATGTTCAAGGAAAATAATATTTTCCATGACATGTACATGTATGGAATCGGCGATTGTTTGTACTTACGAAATATTTTTTAAACAAAATTAAAAAATGTTTAGTGAATCTGCAAGCTGGGTACGTGTTCAAGGAAAATAATATTTTTGAAAAATAAACGTACTAAATGTTATCAAATACGATGTGAAGGTTTTAGCAACGACTTAAAGACGTCGATCGCGCATTGCGCCGCCTGACAAAATCTGTTGTGACATTATTCATTTTCTCAAGAAATAAACAAGGCACAGATTTAAATTTTTGGGCATTGTTTACAAAGCATAGAAGTGCAATGAAATTGCAGTCAACAGCTATGCTATTCTGGGACAACCCACGTACTAGGGGTAACTAACTTTGTTTATTATTTAATCATGATTTGTACAGTGGCAGCACCCTCTTCTTATTTTAATAAAATATTTCAGTTCGTTTAACAAATTAAGAGAAAAATAGGAATTATTTTAATTTAACACTGTAAGGTCTACATTGTATGTTTTCAAGTCAGTAATAAATAACAGCATAACAGGGAATTGGGGAAACCAAAATATGGTTTAAATTATAAACGAATGGAAAAATGTTCTCGAAAATGGGAATGAAGTGTGTTTTTAACATTTATTACTGTTGAGTGTGTTTTTTTATTGTAACAGGTGTGCAAATGAATAACTTGAATTTTGACATGATCCCTCCATCTCGGGTGTTGCTAAAACGCGGAACGGAAAACGGAACGGAAAGCGGAACGGAACGGAAAACGGAAAATATAATATCAAGATTTTATCGCTAAAATGGGTATAGACTTATAAACTATTTGCTTTGCATCATTTGTTCATATCAAACGAAATGATTAAACATGGTTGTTAAATTGATATCTTTATGAATGTTGATCAACTATAGCATTGCATCCAATTTGCTTTTAAATAGTTGTGATGAAATAATTATGTTAAGAGTACATGTAATTATATTATATATAACTTTTTACTTTTTTTCTTCTATGGTATTGCTGGCCTAACAGTAAAGTGCAGTTTGGTATAGCATTTGGTGCGTTTTTATGAATATTATTTTATTGTGGATATGATGTATTCGATATAAACGATATACATGTATAGTATCATTTAAATCAAAAACACAACTGCCGACATCCATGATCATCTTTATGAAGATTTGCTGCATCATCTGTTTGCTAACCTGTCCCACAATTCAGCTATTTAAAATTATAACATTTAATCGTCATCATTTTATTGGATCAAAAATGTTGTAGATGTGTCATGTAATTTTTTAATATACTGCGTGGCAGTAAATACAAAACTTACAACATGACAACTTGCTATTTACTGCCACCCGGTAAATTCAAAATTTACATAACAGATGTCTTGTCATGTCTCATTCCTTTCTTCTAATATCGGTGTTCGTTGTCTAAATATTCTACGTACCGTTTAAGAATACTAAAGTACACAGTACTTTTAGCACTGCTCTTTTGTTTACGTTTGCTTTAGCGGTTGTATATTGTACATTATATGATTCGAATAGAGAGCTCTAGACGTTGTCTGGTTAGATCTTCCGATTATAAATTGAGACTAGTGATCTATGCATGCACTGTTTGTAGGAAATCATATATTTTCTGAATAGGTAATTTCTTATTGAGAATCCTTAAAAAATACATAAAAATTACATAAAGTATATTGTTTTAGCATGATAAACACATATATAAAGTAATAATATTACATAAGATTTTCCGTTTTCCATTCCGTTCCGCTTTCCGTTCCGTTTTCCGTTCCGCCTTTTAGCAACACCCCTCCATCTCAGTGATTCGTTATTGGAACCCTAACTACCCACAACTTTATAGCTAATATAATTATTCTCTGATTAAGAAATTGTTTGACGCTTTCAGTGCTTGTATACAGATATTTTTATTAAACATCTGTACCAAAATGTACCTTTCACATCAGAGCTTAATTGAAAAGTGAAAGTAGTCAGCTGCACGCACGCTTTTAGTCTGCGTCTTTATAAAGCTTGTTCATGTTTGTTTAAAAATAACGACATAAAACAAGATAAATTTTAATAATTTTATAAATAAATAATTAAAACAAGAATAACTCTACATGACAGGATAGGTTAAGCTAAGTATTGGACCTTGATCAGAAAAATACAGAATTGTTTATCTGAAAGTGATTCGTTAAAGGACATATCGCATGTTTCTAAACTATGGGACATTTGACATTTTTTGCCTTCCTTGTGTATATATTAATTACTTCTAACAGTTTGTTAGCGGTATAAAAGCGGTAATTAGCCATAGTATCAATTTAAATCATTGCCCCGATCGTATAAAAACTCGTTAATTAGATAGCGTGTCACGTGGTACGGTGACATCACATGCGACCTTCTTCAGGACTATTCGTTAAGGCAACCTCACTGTATACATACCTGTGAAAGAAGTGCAATTAAATTCGATGAAAGGGAAATTTTCCAAGATATCTTCATTGACACATTATCATTTTTTACTCGAAAACAATCACAGGATCGAAAATAGATTTCTTACGGAGATTTATAATGGGGAATGTTTACATCTTTTCTCCATTCGGAATCACTCGGAATACATCGCGCAATTTTTCAACGTTATCATCCGGGCTTACTGCAATACAAAATCCCCGTAGACATCACATTTTTAGCCTTGAATTGAAACCTGATAAGCTGACGGGGGCGTTTCAACTGAGAAATCTTGGAAATTTGTCATACTTTTGAATGAACATCCTTTAAACCCTGAGGTATTTATAAATATTGAGTAATTAAGGTAACTCCAGTGTCTTTCGGATCCGGTTCTTTTTTTACACGGCGTGCTAAATTTCCGGTTATAATTTTGGCACACAACAAGTGTTTTAAAATAATTATGGTTTGGTCAAAAAGTGGAAAATTTGTTAAAATATAGCATCTCCGTCGTTTAGAGGGATCGGAGAAAGCAAGGAAAGCAGCGTATTGTAAAAAGGTAAATGAGTGTGTAATATAATTGTACGTATTGTATGCATTCTCCTCCAACAATTACACTGCGTTTATGTAGCTTGACGACCTCATGTGTCCTCCGGGACAAGGAGAGGATAAGTAAGTACTTGTGTAATTAAAACTACATAACACTGATTGGTGTTTAATCTACAGATAAATATGTTAAACAACTGGAATAGAAAGTATTTGACAGAAAGGGAAAGGGGTACTACTGCACTCAAATATATGAGTTTTTTGGCAGTCTCAACCTTAATTTTATATGTATAATACAGTTTCATTGCGTATATCAATTTAAGTGACTGTTAGATTGTGTCTTTTACGTACATTTCATTTTATTCCAAAGTTTGCACAAAAAAAACTTGTAAAATTTTACATTTTCAAAATGGGGGTACACATGTTCAAGAGACTATCAAGCAAAAACTAGATGGACGATTTTGATAAACTATGTTTTTTTGTTAACACAATATGTAACTCTTAACAAATATTCTTTAAAAAATGTATGTAAACTGAATAATTTTTTAGAATTTTTAAAAAATATACAATTTTGTGATTTCTTGGGGAAGGTCGTGGCAAGAAAAAATGTAATATTTTTTATATTTTCTGTAGAAAATCAATAAAATTTTTATGCTTTAATGATAATCAATTGATTTGCTTAAATTATAACCTAACATGATGAATTTTGGTCCATAATTTAATAAATTATGAGATCATGCATCATGGTGTTAAATTTTGGCTGTTAAATTTTTGGACCTTATGAGCTGAAGCTCACGGTAGGAAAACAAACGTGCAAAGGTATAAATATTTTGGTCTCTATAGTAAGTTTATACGTTGTTTTAATTATTAAAATTAAAAAATGTTTGGTTTGACACGGATTTCTAAAACACTGGAGTTACCTTAAGCAAAATGTGAATCCAGGATATCTTGGGACAGAGTATAATCCTATTGTGCATATGAAAAACACATACCAGTATGTACACCACGTGAGTTCCCATCTAACCGAAGAGCTGGGTAAAACCACAGGTGCTTGGGGACGGGACCCCCCCCCCCCAACAATATTCATCCCCACATTCCCGTGTTATTTTTTTTCATCATTTATTTTTTTAAATTATATGTTAATGTATGCTACACTAAAAATATTCACAATTAACGCGAAATAAGCTATGTACAAAAATGTATATACCACTGGAAGGTTGGCAACTTCAGCAGACGCGATCTTGTAAAATTCGACACCTCGCTAGGAAATCCCAACATTATTAAACTGAAAAGAACTGACCGGCTGGAAGTGATGGTCGCTGTATTTCCACAAGTTATTAATAAATGAGGTGCAATGCTATTTTGCGACTTTTCAATAAATCCAGTCGTGTTATTTTCACATTTTACACCATCGAACTCGCGTTTCAATTTTTAGTGAACGGAAGTCGTCATATCTGCATTATTTTAGTTGCCTGCAACTATTTTTAGTAAAATTTTACTGTTTTAACAATCGTGATCCTCTGATCTTTTCATGTATCTAACGCCACTCGGATGTCTTCTTCTGGTTTTACCTTTTGCTAAAAATAGCAGAAATTTTGATTATACATGTACAGGCTTTCGTTGTTATCAAAATATTCTGATGTTTATTTATCCATGAGGAGTGTGTGTGTGTGTGTGATGGGGGGGGGGCAAGTAATACATGTAATTGTGTTTGCAGGGGGTGGGGATTGGGGTCCGAGGTGTATTTCGTGATAATTTTACTACATGCATTAATTTAAATGATTTTTTCAGGGGGGGGGGGAGTCTGGACCCCTCACTCCCAACCCTTCTCTAAATCCGTGCACACGATGTAGAAGCAAATTTAAATTAAGCCGGCAACAGCCGAGGGGAGGGAGCATAATTTAATTTTGTTTGTATTTATTATATAGACCATACTTTCTATGAAATAAAATGAAAAGATTATTGATTGACTTAAATTTCACATACAAACAGTTCAACCACATATTGTACATATAGGGCAGATCATGTGTATTATGTGCATGTGGCCTTCATTTTTACTTAAACTGGTACAAAACAGTGTTATTTAGGAGCAAACACTTGGTGCGGGTATTACTGTCTAATGACAGCATCTAGTTAAAAATGTCTTTTTATATGGATAAATTAATGTCTTCTATTTTTCCGAACAAACAAATAGATATTTACACAACTCAGAAAGGTGGATAGAAAAAAACACATCTCAAATGTCGATGTCGCACAATGCATTGTTGTTTTCCTTAATTACATTAACATTTAAACAAGAAAAAAAAAACGAAAAAACAAATACCATGCAGTAATGTAATATATTTTAATCATAAGTAATGTAATATATTTTAATCATAAGTAATGTAATATATTTTAATCATAAGTAATGTAATATATTGTAATCATAAGTAATGTAATATATTGTAATCATAAGTAATCATGATGACAAGAAGGAAAAGTAATCTAATGTAATTGATTACTTCTAAAATTGGATGCAATCAGCTTGTAATCGATTACTTTTAAAATCCAAAGTAATTGTAATTTAATCGATTACTCTTGAGAGTAATCGACCCTATCCCTGTTATCTAGACTAATACAGGTGTTATAACAAGACGTAAGTCATTGTAGAAAGATTCTTAGAAACGCGTTTCTATTTTCTTTAAATAAAATATTGTAATATATATTGATTGTTATAAAATGATCATCGATTAAGTATTTTAAAATCCGGTAGCGCTTTTGATTATACACTGTATTTTGTTAATTTCGTTTTATTTGAATTATTTATCTATTAAACGGCTCTGTTGGTGTTTAAACTTGTAACATGGTATAGATTAAAAAAAA
>CM035817.1:4247174-4364674 GCA_020458035.1 Magallana ariakensis | reverse complement strand
AAATTCTCAAATCAATTCTAGCAATTTAATGCCATCTGTAATATGTATGAACATCGGTAGAAAAATAACAGGAAAAAAAACCCGAAACCTAAACAAAACCAAATTCACAAAGTGGCACTATCAATAGTATTATTTACGGAATAAGTAATCATTCTTTGATTATTGTTAGATGATAATCTTGGTCGGAGCGTGTCAAATCCAATGAAAGGGTTAATTAAAGATTTAATCACTCACTTTGATGATTCCTTATTATATAATATTTATATAGTTTTCAGCAATTATTAGAATATCAATTATGCAAATCCCGCTTGTGCCATAACAATACGTCATTTGAATTTATTGGACTGTACATTACAAAATCGTAGTGTTATCACAGACAAAGACACTGAAAAATGTAAATATTAAAATATGAAATTCGTGATTGATATTGATTATCATAAATCAAACCATCTTTGAAGTGTTTGAACATCCAGTTCAGTTTCGACCTAGCTGTTAGCGACACTTAAAGCTGAACACCGCTCGTAAATAAGCACCGTCACACAGGTACCTGGTATATAAACCCTTCAATTTCGTTACACCCGATTGCACACCTGAAATTCGTGGCCGACATGTAGTATTCCTTTCGTTGTTTCTGGATTTTATGCATTTATTTCTTATACTATGTGCATATTCTGTTTGTAAATAATGAAATAACCAATTTATTTGATGTTAGTATTCTCCTGGCTTGAAAAAAGTGCGTAAAGTTTGATAATTTCATCGCGACCGAGTAACACGGAGAGGCAAGATGTACGTCCACACAGGTGAGACCTCTACAGCGAAGTACTTTGAACTGTTTAGAGGTCTGCCCCTTATATAAGGGTTGTATGGATAGCAGCGATGAGAGAGAAATATGGCGGACAGTGCCAATATACGAGCGGTGTTCAGCTTTAACCTTTAAATATTAAGCATATTTTATCGCCAAGTAAATGAGAATGAACTCTGAAATGTACAATCTTATTATTGTTATATTATGCCTTTTTTTAAAGAAAATAAATTGAACATGCACGTCAGATAGTGTCCTGCGTCATCAATATGAGTACTATCTATTAGGTACATTTGTATTAGTACTATTTTTTGAAATTTCCTAAACAATTGACAAAAAACTTAACACTAAACTAAGTATGGATGCTCTGGAAAATCTTGATTAACGAGCTGGTTTCTTGATGATGAATGTTACTAAAATACACGCGCGTATGCAGCTGCATTAATATAAATACTGCTGTTGAACCAATTATCTTTAAGTATTAATTTTTATTTCTCGTTTATAAAATTCAAATTTCTCTTTTAAAATAATTTCGTGGCAATAAACTGGTAAAAATAACACTGGAACGTATAAAAGAATAAACAGATTTGAAAGTCGGTCGGTTGTATTTTTTTTTACAGTTAACATATTTTTGTTACTATTCAAGATAAATTCTAGGAATTGGTTGACAGGTGACAATGGTGGTCGTGTTGCACGATTTACATAGGAAATTCACTTCATTTCAGATACAAGTATATCATGCTAAGGCGCGTGCACGTTTTCATTATGTTCAGATGCACAGCAAGTTACGAGAGCCTTGGCTATTGGTTTTTTTTTCTTTTCTTAAACATATATGTTAAAATATTAACTCAACTATTCATTTTTATCTAAAAATTACATTCATGATCATATTTGTATTTTATTAACTTTTCACTAGCAGTACATTGTTTATTCTTGTCCATAATGTACGAATGAAAAAATGACAATAACAATCCGTCAACCATCTCAAAAATCCATAAAATGAAATACAAATTCAAAGCAGAGCAACACGGACCTTCAAAAAAGATGGAAGTAGGATCAGGTGCCTAAGAGGAGTGAGCATCCTCTGCTGACCGGTGTCGTATAATTTAAGGTCCGCCCCGTAAAATGATCCGGCCGGACCTTTAATGTTAACATTTAAGGATCCGGCTTTCCCCTATAAGAAAAGGTACCAGTAGTCACTTATTAAAAGTTCTCTTAAAGTTATCATTCTTTTTGCTCATGTACATGTATATTAAAGATGTCTTTCTTTATATAATCCAATCGGACATTTGCGTATGATACATGTATGACCGTATTACTAATTAAATTAAATATTGATAGTGTGTTAGATTTTGACCAATTGTTTAAGAATCTGAAAAAAAGGAAAACAAGGAGTATTTTGACAATAATTTGCACACACCATTTAGTCCCTTTGTTTTTAATTCTCTCCCGGTGTATATGTATTACCAGAGGGTTTCAAGACAAGTAAACACGGGTAAAAGAAGCCCTGCAGGCATTCACACCTGTGCTAATCCAGAATACACTCATGAACTGAGAAAGAAAAAATGTCTCCGCTGTAGTGTTCTACACAACTATGATTGTCTTTTTAGCTCGTGCTTTGTTTAATTTTCAGTAGATCCGGACCGTATGATAATATACTAATAATTTATACGTCTCTAAGTAGATTTATCATTAGTTTAAGATAAATTATAAGAGGCCACATACATGTATACAAAGGGGATATACGTTGACAATATAGCGTATACGTAACTGTGGTAACTATAAGGGTGTGAAAAGACAAAAGAAATTAATTAGATGATACATGTACCTATAATTAAAAAGCATGTTTTGATTGACTACAGGTAAAGTGTTTATTCATTCGTTCTTTTTCACTTTAGGCTTTACAGCCCATCAGTATTCATGTATATACTATACATATATCATACAAATATGCAAGTGGATCAGGAGAATAGACAATATACTTAAATTATGGCAACAAATCATTTCGTAATTTTTAACTTTTATTGATATACTTTCCAAGATAATTCATAATTTTGATATTTTCTGAGCTTAAAAGTTGCACAAATTTGAACATTGAAGATCTCCTCCAAAAATAAGGTTTAATATATTTTGTAAAAAATGATTAATTAATTAATATTACAATATATATATTTTCTCTGATTTTTTGTGGTTCTATTAAATCGACCAGTTTAAAAAAGTAATATTATTTATTTCAACTTTGAGCAATAAGCTCATCAGCATTAAACATAATAACATTTATAAACATATGCGAGGCACGCAAAATGCGAAGCCAGTAGGCTTCAGAGTCTCTACAGAGCGTGCACTCTCGCTATGGAGAACAACATACAGCTTTCATATATGTTTACATCATATAAGGTATTGTGAGATACAATAAATATATATAATACTGAAATTATGATTTACCAATTGTAATAGAAAAAAAAAATTGTATAATTTTAACTAGAGCAACGAATTTCTGAACATAGTTGCATAGTGAAGATATTTACCAAAGTTACATATTAACTCTTTGGTATTGTTTGAACTTAATAACTGAACAAGCTTGAACACAGATGGTTTTTTGACATAATAATTCTTAATGTATCTTGATCTTAGTGAATTGTAAAGTGGGCATTTTAACACAAAGTGAAAAACATCTTCAATGTCGTTGTGATTACAAAAAATACATTTTCTTTCATTTCTGGCAATGTTTTTATACCTTCCAGACTCAACTGCTAATGAATGAGATTCTAATCTATACTTTGTAATACATCTTCTAAATTTCTTAGGTATAGGTTTGAGTAAATAAGACTGCATGCAAAAATTATCTATCAAATGTGAAAAAATATAACATTTTGGAGAGTTATTGATAACAGCATACAATTCCTGACAATGAACATCTATTATTCTTTTCTTTATAATTGGAAAATGTTTTTGGAACACAAGGTATTCTTGGTGTTCCCATAATTCACCAAGACCAATACTATATAATTCTGATCTAATAAATGCTGCCCAATTGGAGCATGACCTTTTGGCTTTACAGTCTATGGTAAGATTTACATAACAGGATTTTAATATACAGTTTGTGGTTCCAAGTAGTTTAAACCAGTACTTTATCATTCTAATAATTCTCACACACCTTAATGGGAGACATCCCAATTCAATGTAAACCATAGCATTATTACAATTTGCTTTCACTCCTAATAAACGCTTACAAAACTTCATAAAAACTTTGTCAATATCATTTGCCTTGTGTGATCCCCAGACTTCACAACCATAACATAAAATGCTTTTTACGTATGTTTCGAACAGTGCCAACATTGTTTCGTTATTCAAATACAAATATTTTGTTCTAGAAAGCATGGTATAAAGACACTTTTGTCCTTGTTCTGCCAACTTTTTTTCTGTTTCTAAGAATTTACAATTGTACTTAAATATGACACCAAGGTAAGTAAAGCTATCGACAATATCTAGTAACTGTCCGTTGTATGTCCATTGTTCATTTGTGTGTAGTTTTCCCCCATTTCTGAAAACAACAATTTTAGTTTTTGCCACATTTACAGTAAGATGCCACTTACTAGTGTATTCATATAAAATATCTAACATTTTTTGTAAACCGTCTACAGATTCTGAGAAAATAACCATGTCATCTGCATAATAAAAGTCTGATAATATGGTAATAAATAATATCTCTCTCTCTCTCTCTCTCTCTCTCTCTCTGTGTTTTTTTTCCCTTACAATGTGCATGCAATTTTGTAAAAAAGTGTTTATTCCCGACCGTATTTGATCACCTCATGATTCTCAAAGACTGATTTTATATTCCTTTAATACAACGTACAATATTTTTACATGAATTTAATGATGCATAATTAAGCAAGGATTTGAAAACGAGTAAACACTTAATAAATAAATCCGTTTCCATTGATAAAGTTTACAAATTTCAAATTTTTGATATGTCCAAGTTAGGATTTCTCTGTAAGCACATTTATGAAAAAATTAAAGCTGAATTACAGCGTACTTACAAAAATTGCGTTGAGGAAGAAAATATGATGCAAGGTAAATAATCTGTGATAAAGTTGCTATGTTACAAAGCGTTTTGATGCAGAAATATATTTGTAAACTGCCTAAAAAATAATTTTCCTTGCTAATTTAAGGAAAATATGTATCCCCTTGGAGTAAAATATTGACGTCCTTACTAAAAGGGATAGTGTCTAAGAGTAGCAGTCTTGTATTGGTATAATTTAATAACTCTCCCTCCCCCCCCCTCTCTCTCTCTCTCTCTTTCTCTCTCTCTCTCTCTTCCATGTTGGAGAGGGGCCTAATTTTATATCCCAAGATAAGATCTGCCCCGAGGAAATATGCATATATAAAAATTATTACTAGATACATGTACCGGTATCATTGTTAAATAGGAAAAAGTTAAACAAATTGACACTTGTATTGACTTTCATTTAATGATGATCTTTTGTTTCAGTGGGTAGGACCAAATATTATAGTTCAAGAAAAGGTCCGCCTCGTTGAAATACTGAATGCAGATAATTAATATTCATATTGATACTTGCTTTGATTTACCCCGAGGATCTTTTAATTTAGGGGTAGGACCTAATATTATGGCTCAAGAAAAGGTTCACCCGTTGAGAAAAACATGTTTACACTTGTAGTTAAACAATGAATTAAGTACTAGTAGTTAATATATACTGATCATGTATTGATGTTAATCTAAATTACATTTTCATTCAGGGGGTAGGACACAATATCATAGTACAAGAAAATGTCTGCCCCAATGAGATGCTGTATGCAAATATAATTCACAGTATTTTCACCCGATGACGTTTTATTTCAGAGGTAGGACCCAATATTATAATTCAAGAAAAGGTCCACCTCGTTGAAAGAACTGGTCATACATGGATGTAGTGAGTTTAATATTGATTCTTGTAGTGATATTTTTTAGTTGATCTTCTTAATGTTGGAGTGGACATGAAATTGACTTCAGCGTAGGTTTTATTTTTAAAATTTTATTCAGAGTAGTTACAAATTATTTATAATAGTATTTATATACATGTATTTGATTTTCATCGTAAAATATTTCAATTAAAGGAATGAGACCCGGTACATGCATATATACATGTATTGTGTCCCTAAAAAGACCGTAAAATAAGTGTAATGTTAAGAAAGAGAAGTAGTAAACATATTTATAATTGAGTTTTATCCGACGACTTTTTAAAGATGTGACAAAGGCCTGGAATCCATCGCAAACGATTGTCCATCTCGTTGAAATAATCTTAAAATATTAAGGTAGGTTTGTCATATTTGTCTGACGGTATTGATTTTCATCTAATGGCCTTCTTATTCTTTTTATTGGAATGCATTTCATGATGTTTATATGATATTTGTGAAAAAAAAATAATTAATGCTATATGTGGGTGAAGCAGGCAGAATTTTACCGTCAACATTTGTCTTTTTCACACAAATATTTTATTTTAAGAAAAAAAAATCCCTATAAATTCTTTTTAGATGCAAAAATGCTAATACAGCCGAAGGAATAGGGTTATTTACTAATCTTACATGTGTTTAATTTCTTATAAACAAATTAATTCCTTTGGATACTCCCCTCTTTTGATTATAACAAAGGCAAAGGTCCGATCCAAAAATATAATTATGGAAAAGAAGGATCGAAGAACTGTACAATTTATAATAATTAGCATAACTTACACATGTGTCCTAGTGCAAATAAAAAATAGCAATGATACCGCTTGCAGGTATCGTTATAATTTAATTGTAAAGAATATTTGATTTTAAAATGGGTAACGCTTTTAAACGTGTATCATATTGGAATGATGTGCAAAAAGAGGACGTTTAATTAATGACACCAATCAGTTTCATTTCCTGTTTATATAAGATTGACCGGCAAAATTAAAGTTGAAATTAAAAAAAAACAACAGTTTTAAACTGTAATAATTATTGTAATTTATTTGTGTTGACCAAACTACATTTACTTCGGGTAAGTACTCCTTTAAAATAATTACAAAATAATGCCACTTATTTAGTAACAAAATACTCGAAATTGAAAAAATAAAAATGAAAAAAATACCCCGGACCTTTTATGTTAGGCAGACCTTTTCTTATACGCGCCGGACCCTTTTAGAGCAAAGGCGGACCTTAAATGTTAACATTAATGATCCGCCCCGGACCATTTTACGGGGCGGACCTTAAATTATACGACAACTGTCACTTGAAGATTGTATTTGCTGACAAGGTCGTTGTATCGACCATAGAACTTACGAAAAGATGACTTCAAACGAGACTGTTGATAGTCCTGTTTTATCAACTTGTTTGTCAGTAGCTTGCCTCGTCTTAGAAACTGTTCATACGAAGAGCATGCCCTTGCGTATCGAATTTACTGAGAGACAAAAACACCAAATGCAGGTGATGAAGGTATATTGCTACATACTAGGTAAGGAAAGTTGACTATAGAAAAATTGAAGTCGTCGCGTTTATCGTTAAGTTTTGTTGTTAGGTTACCATCAATGTCCATTTCCAGTAAAATATCCAAATATGAAGTTTACGATCTCGACTCCCTGTGTATAATGAATGTACAAAAAGATAAAAAAAAAAACTTTGATGAAAGACCTGTATTTCGGGGTTTGTGTTTGAAATATATCGATTTTTATCATGTGGTAATTTCTGTAAAAAAATTACGACGGTTAACCAATATACATGAAGACAATGTGGCTGGATTTCATACATAAAAAAAGTCATAACTAACAGATTATTTTATGCAACAACTTTCATTTTATTGATACGTGAACTTTCAGGTAAGGTAGTTTTGTTACCTGTAAAAACAGCATGTTTTGTCACCGCAGGGCACGGTAACGTCCAAAACATGACGTCAAGATGACGCACGCACTATTTATCAAAATACCACATCTGTATATCACGCTTGTTTCTTGTGCCTTTCACCCGGCATTTTTAAATATTAATAATTAATTATTCTAACCTCTAATCATAAATATGCTTCATTTCAATAAAAGTATTACTATATGACAAAGCAATTTTGTGTGAAAAATATTTCATCTGTACTGGACATAAATCAAAGAAAAATCAATAAATTCAGCAAATTTGTATATAAAATGTAAAACATAATTTTTTTAGCTCTTATTGTAACTCCATTTAAAGCATAAACCATTAGTCTTGTTGTATTGTTTATTGGTCATCAGCTGTACAGCTCATAGACAAATACATGACAATTATTAACATACACACGTTATTCGCAAATCTTACATGTAAGTATTCGCTACGACCGATGTAGCATTGCGTTGAGTGATGACACTTTCTGATCGGTGTGTATTTCAATTGCGATTCGAAATAAAGATTCTGATTGGTGCATTTATATAGACCCGCCCATTTATCAAATGCATGTTGAGAACATGATGCTAACACGTGGAAAGATATGTCGGAGAAAGAAAACTTCGCTTATCGAATCATTGTGAAAAAAATCGCCAAAATCTGTTTAGTGAACAAATAAATTTTACGTTACCGTTCATAATGTACCATATACTGTATATATGGAAAATCGCATGAGTTGAACAGTTTTTCCTCACAAAAAACTTGTTGCAAAATGTAGATCCACGGGAATATTTGGGTTGAAACGCCGTGAAATCCATTAGACGTTTTACAGCGTATGTCTTTACTGTTTTGTTTACAATAAATCTGTAGGGGCCTACTGAAAATCTTTGAAACATCGTCAACAGCTCCGCATACTGAAGAAGTGTAGTTTGTTTATATATGCATGGAAAACTGTAAAATGGCGACTCAATCTGCGCGTGAATTTTACAATCCGAGGTCAATTAGCGTGTTTGAGAGAAAGTCAGTGTCAACATCAGTAGTAAATATTGTGTGATGAATATCGAAGAACATATAAAAAAATGAGTGTTTCTACAGACTAAGTGAGTTACAAAATAACGTCTATCACAGATCAGTCCAAAATTGAACACGTTTACTTGCCGTAAATTTCAAATGTTTTGTATGTTTGAAAACACATGCACACTTGCAGTTCTAAGTGTGTCATTTTAATCGGCCAATGTTCAATAAAATGCAATATAGGCTATGTAATATTTATTGTCAGTATCTGTTGTGAATTCTTCGGAATAAGCTACATCAAAATAAATACTGCCTTTTTCTAAATTGATGCGTTAATAAGTTAAAATGGTTTGAATTTATCGAAGAAGTTATCGAAGAAGTAGCCTATGTATTATATTGAAAAATGAGTTGGGAATTGAACCTGTTTATACAGCGTGTTTTTGTTTACACAACAAAAAAGAAGAAGCGATTATTGTGAGAACTCTTAGTCAATTATTGCAGTGATTAAGTTTTTGCAGTTCAGATACAGAGTTAAAAAACACATCTTGCAGTTTGTGCATAAATTATCATTACCAGGTTAGCAGGTAAGAGTGGGCGGCTACTAAAACGGCCAATAAAAAAGCTTGTTTTAAAACTGCAACTCGCAATCCCAATAGTGTCGTCACTCAACGCATCAGTTCATCGCTCGCAGCGAATACACCCGTGTAAGATTTGCGATAACATACATATAAACGGGTCACTTTAAAAAGGCAAGTTTATACATGAAGTTTTCTGATAACAAAAGCATTCTTAATATATTTACCTAAATTGCACAAATCCTTTACATTTTGTGTTGACAATAGTTGAATTAATTTAAAAACAGAGTGTTTAATATAGTAAAACTTCTTAAGAAATTTTTCTCTTAAATTACAATACATGTATTTACTTTTTACAGTGTCGTTGCCTGTGATAACACTACGTATCGATTTTTACTAATACAGTCCAATAACTTCAAATGACGTATAATTGGGGCGCCAGCGGGGTTTGCTTTATAGTTATATTTAAATATTTAACCGTACAATGGCCTAAATTATATAAATATAAGTAATAAGGAATCATTCTTTGAATATTATGAGGCAATAATTTCGGTCGTGGCGTGATCAAATCTATCATAAAGCTCTTCGGGCTTTATTAGATTTTATCACGCCCCGACCAAAATACTCAAAGAATGATTCCTTATTCATTAAATAAAACGGGCATTTCAATATAAAATGATATTCATCTTCTCTCTCTGAAGTACATAGAGGACAAAAACGTCTTTCTAATGGAATATTGCTGGATCTACCAGTTTCAACGGTAAGACAATTAGATGATAACCTTAATTTACATATAAGTTTTTTATATTGTAAAGGAATTCTTTTTGTCAGATATGACTGCAAAGTACAATGATCATATACATATCTATAGATAATAAATACATTTGGAAGAGGCATTTATATCAGCTAGTAGAGACTGTTTATAACTATCAAAAATACTTTGCTTGGCGACTGATAAAATAATTTCTGGCTTTTCTAAAAATAGATTTTCCCATAAGTTCATTAGTCCAATACTTGATAACATGTTCTTAATTAATCTCCGCAGCCCAGTTTTTACATTTGTTTTTACATAAAGTTTCATTATACATATTAACATAACATGAATTCAAAATACAATTAGTTGATGATAAAAGTTTCATCCAGTATCTCAGTCATTAGTCATTAACTCGTTTTACTTTTCAAAGTTCTTATTTATGGAACAGGAAATAGTATACAATAAATCTATAGAAGTTATCCAAATTCTTTAAGAAAATTAAAAAAAAGCAATAGTCGATTGTAATCTAAAAGAAAACAAGAACTAAATGTAAAGAACCAAAAAGCTTTTACCAATAATTACTGTTCACTGCAAAGGATGACTGCACTTAAGGACATGCGATTTTTGCGAGAAAATAAACGTTTTTCTTTCAATTGCAAAAATGTTCAAAATCTTAACAGCAGCTTTACGTAATTGCGTTAAATAAAAGTATGTTGTTACCAAGTACTAATTTGTTTTCATAGACGGGGGTCATCACGATTTCTTGAATCTCCATACGATAATGAGGACGCCCACTTTTATACTGACTTCTTACATAGTCAGCGCATGTTTGTCTATTGTTCTCCGTTTAACAGTAGTTGTATATTTGCATTATCAAAATTTGTATGTTTGCATTATCAAAGTTATGTCAAAGGGAGATTAATAGTCAAACATGCGCTCATGGTTTAACTGAGAAAAAACTGCTTCTTTCCATGATGTAACCAAGGGTTGATGGATGTTGAATATTATAATTCACCACGTGATTTCTCACCTCAGGTAACTTTGTGAATACAAAATTCTATCATGTGACGTGTAAGGTAGCATATTATGTGCTAACTAGGACAATGTTTTCGAACACGTTAAGTTGTCAAGCACTGATTTAATTAAAGTCTTCTGTACTAACATGATCGTGGTCTAATTGTTGAAACCATAGTAAATAGTATACTTGTACCATATAGAATAGATAGGGTGTTGGTGAAAGTGATCACATAAATTTTTATACATAGCATTGTTATTCATGCTAGTCTAATTTTAGTACCACTCTGATAATGTCTGCTCCACCTCTCATGCATATTAATATCAATCTTATGTTTGATCAAGGGCAGATAAGCGAAAACTCTCCTTTTTTTCGAAAGTTGTAAGGAGTAAAACATAGAATGAGCTTATTGTATCACAGTCTAAAATCTTAATTCATGTTGGAAATTGACTAGACTCTTTAAAAAAATTAACAAAAGTGATATTAGGTTAATAAATAAACGCAACAGAAGCGACTGAAAAGGGCCCAAAAACCAGGCGCTAAGTGCAGCCATCCTTTGCATAAAATGAACTACACCATAATTTTAAAAAGTGCAAGCCGAATACTTTGCCTATATGTATTCCAAAATCAATCACATTTGATTTTTATACAAATTTCTTTGGAATATTTCAGGTGCCCGATACTCCGACACCACCTCAAAGATGATTAATTGTATTAAACCCAAAACTTGAATTTTTCTACACTTAATTACATAGTGCCATCTGCCAAAACCGTAGGGAGGAGCGTAGAACACTCATTCAATTATTCGATTCGTTGTTCAACATTCAAGTTGCTATCAAGTACATCAAACCAACACAAAGGGAAAGTACAGCACAGAAACAGCGGAAGTAAACCACAGGAACTTAAACAACATCCAGGATCGGATATGATGGATGCTACACTGACGCGAACAGAACTAAAGTCTGTCCCAAGTTATTGCTTCCATCACTTTTTGATGATTTTTAATAAAAATACACATACCTGTGAAAGAAATGCTGTTGAAATCGATAAAAGAGAAAATATCTAAGATATCTTCATTGACAAATTATCATTTTTCACTCATAAAAGTTCACAGGTCTTACGGAGATTTAAAATGGGAAATGTTTACACGGAACACCTCGCACAATTTTTCAACGTTATCATCCGGGCTTAATTATGGCTGATGCAAGGCAAAATTCCCGTAGACTTTATATTTTGGGATGTGTATTGAAACCTGAAGTGGTAGAGGGGGCGTTTCAAAACAGATAATCTGGACATTTTCCATATTGTGAAATATCAAGCAAAAAGTGGTGGAAGCAAAAACTCGGGACAGAGTATAGGCGTGGTGCATTTGTCGAGGTCAAATTCTATTTTTCTGTTTTTATTATTTACAATGTTTTAGGAATGTATCTCTAATGATCAAAATAAACTTGAGAGTCAGTTGTAGAGTTACATTACATAAGCAAGATACAGAGCTCACAATTCTTTGTCATGTAAACAAGACTCGTGCCCTGTTTTTGTTTATATACATGTAGGTTCGATATACCAGTAAAATTCTTTTCAAGCTGATTTGTCTATCTTCTTATTCATTTTAAGCATAAATAAACAGTTCCTAACATTTAACACATTACTTTTAGGTCTAAAACTGGAATTTTTACTTCAACATTCAAAATGTAATCAAAGGCCTTGTTTACATTGCAAAGAATTGTAAGCTCTGTAACTGCTAATAACTCAACGAATGACACTCAAATTTTGGTTGCCCATTAAACATGCCTTACTGAAGCATTGTAAACATTAAACTCGGGAAAATGATTTTTGACTAAAATCGTGACCATCCCCTTTAAATGCGAACACTCATGTTGTCAATGCATTATACTTATGTAAAATTGTGACCATGCCCCTTTAAGATAGAATATTGCGCATGTCCATTTAGTTAACCACAAAGCAATGCACAGTCAGTGTAAGTCTCCATCTCTTGTTGGCCATATTGAACAGGTGTAAATGCAAGACAAGAGCAGGCGTACTATGTTGGGGATTGAGACCATTCTTGGTAGCAAATATATCCTGACCATGAAGATACCGTATTTAGTGCACATCAATGTAATTATTTTTCAAAAAACAACTAATATCATTTCTTTTAAACGGTCAATGGCAATAAAAACAACAGAAGTTTACCGTTTGTCAAGGAATATTTTAAATATATACATGTAATGGTGTATACCTCGTATCGGTATTCTATAATCTATATATTGGGTTCTTAATAATTTTTTTTTAAAGAGAGCAAATAAAATTTACAAGTCCTGATCAGTGTTAAATTAATTGATAGGAGCTTTCGGCATTGATCAGGGTGTTTTACGCTTCGATCGTTTTTTATGGAAACAGTCACTTTCGGTTATTTTAGTTATACTCAAGTAACATTGAATTTCGTTCTGATTGGAAAAAAAATTAATGGCGAGGAAAAGTTGTAATTTCCATAATGTTACCAGAAGAGATATCATATCCGTTCAAATTAACACTTGCAAATACCGGTAAATAAAGTCACGTCGTACACGTTTACTTCAAAGTTTATCAGGTGACAATGGTAGTAGTGTTATGCGAGTTCACAAAGAGTACACATTGACAATCATCTGTTTATTAAAAAGAGATCAAACTGGATTATTTCATCTTTAAAGGTTATATATGAGGGCAGTTAGGTACACTCTCTCCTTTCGCATGAAGATAGATTTTGATTAAATACACTGACAAGCTCGGAGTGCACTGTGGCAACGTACTTTGAAAAAATTACGCACTTTGAAAAAATAACGCCCTTTGAAAAAATAACGCCCTTTAATTTTTTTTTTCAAAGTGTGTTAAATTTGGGACCAAATCAACGCACTTTGATTTTTTTTTTCAAAGTGCGTTAAAGAAGGTGTTGCAGTTCCTATGCTAATTTTCCCTAAAGGAGTTGCAGATAAAATAGAAAAATCAAAGTTACAGAATTCGATTTACATGTATATCTTTTTTTCATGCAACATTGTACGTAAAGCAGCGTAAAATTTCATTTGGAAAGTTTGTACTAACTTATTTCAGACCATGAAATAAATTTGAAAATGGTTACACAGACAAATGTGGCAGAACTCACGCTATATAAAAGGGGAATCCTCATCATTGTGAAAAACTGACTCCTTGAAACAAAATTAATTTAATCTTAACATTAAGAGAGTAAGACAATTTCTTAAAAACTACCATTTCCGATTTTTGTTTCAAAGAGGCATATTTTTCACAAATCTGACTTTTGGAAAAAATCTACAAAAATCTAAAAACGATGTATTAAATTTTCGCTCCTTAATTCATGTCTAGATTAGTCGAGTGGTATATAACGCAGTTTGAATAGACTATAACCATGTCTTATTTTTTTGACTGTGTTCGAATCCCGAAAAAGTTGAAATTTTATTTTTAATTTCATTTCTTTTAATCGCAAGGAAAGGTAATGTATAGAGATAATTTAAGAATGTCAGAATAAAGTTATCTAAACTCTTGTTAATGTATTTTGCATGCCTGCTTAATTTTTTTTCGTCATTACTGTGTGAAGTCACCGTTATAAACTTGAAAAACATTTTTTAAAACAATGTACTCAGTATGCATCAATGTAGAAAGTTGATTTTTCACCCTTTTTATGTAATAAACGGGTATGCTGATTTCAAAGATACATGTACAGGTTGTTAAAAGCAAACAAAATCATTTTAAAAAGTTTGAATCGTTGATGAAGCTATAGGTTACTGAAAATATTTACAGATAAATTTGTTCTACCTTTTTATCTAGACTTACAGCGTTTATTTAGATACTATAGAAACATATAGGATGATTATAATTACAACTCTGACGGTTTTGAAGAGCCAGAATCAGATTTATTCATGTATCTCAAGAATGATATTTTAAACACGCTGGACAATAGAAATCAAATTGATATATGTTAACATTCGAATACAGAATACAGAATATATGGTTATCTTTCTAACTGTATTTGGTGGCTGCCGTGTTCGATAGAAATGCGCGTAAAATGTTTGTTTATTTTGCCTCCGTACGGAACATACCTGCTATGTAAATATAGTCGTCTACGTAATTTGTCTATATTTAGATATGGGTCTCAAGCGATACGGATATTTAAAGGTCCTTTCCACGTTAGGGAATAGTTCCGGTGTTTTGCAACACCTTCTGTGGGACTAAGTTAATGCACTTTGAAAAGAAAAAAAATTCAAAGCGTGTTATGTTATGAAGGTGCATCAATATTTTTTATAATCGAGACATTTAACGCACTTTGAAAAAAAAACATGTAAGTTCTGGAATTGAATTTCTAATTTGCTGATAGTATGATAACTTTTTAACACTAGTGAATCTCATTTACCGCCTTTGAGAACGGGGTTGGGGGTGTGGGTTAACCAATCATATACAGGTCAATAGGTCAATTACCAGTACATCATTAATTGACTACAGTAGGAAGAAGGTCTCCTACCCCTCATCTTTCCACCGAAAACATAATGATATTTAGCAACTTGATGTAAACGTACATGTATTAGAACGAAAAAAAAACCCTTTGTAGTATAAAGTACATTGAAAACGAGCTGTCCAGACAATAACTTCTCCAGGGGTATTTTGAAGAATCTAGAAGTGTTTCTTTTAAATTTCTAACCAAATAAATTACTGCATGATAAAATAAAAAAATAAGCATTAGGGTGTAGGGCTTTTGATGTTCTACAAGATCATATTGTTTTTGATAAACATAACTAACGTATCCTTTTTTTACAACATGTTTGTTTATAAGCACATGCAATTGAAGCCAGTGTGAAAAATGTTATCTCAGAAATCAATATTTATAAATCGTTTTTATTTCTAATAAAGCCCAATGTACCAGATAAGAAGTAAATGCTGCATACACAAAAGGAAAAGACAGTTGCTAAGCAATGCATTTTATGTCATATTTTGATAGTTTAAATCTCCCGAGTTGTTCTTTATTTATAAATTGTCAAACAACGTAAGCTTGTGAGAAAAGAAACAAATATAATCGAGAAACTTTTTTTTTCAAAGTGCGTTAATATCGATGATATCAACGCACTTTGAAAAAAAAAACATTTTTTTTTCAAAGCGCGTTGGTCAAACCGTCCCAAAATTAACGCACTTTAAAAAAAATTTCAGAAGTGCGCAATTTTTCAAAATGCGTTGAAACATTGCACCCCTGGAATAAATACAGCTGTACACATCATCCATGTGATTTTTTTGTCATGTGAATTTTATATTTACTGGGCAAGTGTATTAAAATACAAAATTTACAACATTTTGTATAAATACAGCCACTTAGTAAAATTCAAAATTTATAATATGACAATTTTATCTTGGATAAAAACACCCGTAGATGCTCACCATTAAATGGATGTAAAAGAAAAACCCTCCCTACACTATAAACCCAAGTATAAGGTGAACATCTTTTTATTCACTGATTTAGATGGGAGTGGTTGTTAATGAAAAGGGTGTAACATGAAGGTACAAATTTATATCAAAGACTAATTGAAAGCAAAGTGGAACAAAAATTCCAAAATTATTATATGTGTCCTATTTATGAGGCCCATATTTCACATCATCCTTTCTGATATACTACAGTAAATGTTTTCTCATATTTGTCTATCTCATGTTGTTTATAATGGGAGTAATTCTACGTTACTTAATTAATTATATTTTCAATTTTTTAACCAACATCGTAAACATCCCAACACGTCACGAATTCCTGTAGTTCACTTTTAGCACGGTCTCCAGTTGTTTCAATAACCTTGAAGAACAAGTAACATTTGGGCCAGTATGCCACTTCGTAATGAGAATTGCACGTCTGCTTACAGAGTAAAGATTTAATGGTTATCAATCAAAATCAAGAGGCCCACGGGCCTCCACGCTTACCTGATGTAACAATTAGACTTCAATTGTGGAAACACATTGTCTCGGTGGATTAAGCTGGAAAAAAGTTCTATTGTCAATGAAAAAGAATGCTTACCTATTCAAAGCTTATTGAAGTAAAAAGGTTTTTTTAGGTTTTCTCCGACATAAATGTTTGTTTTCTGAAAAACTGCTACCCTCTTTGGGCCCCATTATTGGTCAGAGGGTCACAGTGTGAACAAACTGAAATTTTTTTTTTCCCTCCAAATCAAACTTTGCACCATTTCTTGAACCTGTGGATAACATTTTGAACGATCTTAAACACACATTTTATTATAATGGCTGTATTGTAACATTTCAAATTGCAGGACAAAGGTGGTTGAGAAAAATTTAAAATGTTTTTTCCCTTTCTCCCAAGCATTATATTCCAATGTAAAACTTATTGAATCAGGAGTCATGTTACCAGCCTGCTTGCACAGAAAGGACTATATTTGATATATTTTATCTATTTTAACATTTCTTAAAAATCATATACATATTTTTACAGAATATAAAACTAAATATGTTAGTTACAGAAATCTAGAAATTTTACAACATTATTAGCTCTTCGTGCTTCCATGATGTCATGTAAATTACTTTTACGGGCATTTCTCAAAAATATGAAAAATTCTTCAGTTTATGCTCATATTAAACAGTAGAAATCAGAGAGCGTAACATTGCTCCAAAACCATTTTCACATAGGCCTATACTAACGTTCATATTATCTTGCACATTATAGTAAAAACTGGTGTTGGAAAAAGCATGCACTCAATATTTCTTTTTCAGAAAACTGATCAGAGATACCCAATTTTTAGCTTAAATGCATACTTTTTGTAAAATTAGATAATCTTCATATATATTAAATATCTATGATGACATCAATCAAACAATTTATCTTTACAAAGATAAATCATGTTTTAATCTATCAAAACAAACTTCTAAACCTCTATTCATATTAACTTTGATTTGTGGGGCATAAGAACACTTTGTCGCAAGTTTTAAAATGTAGTACTGAGAAAATTTACCTCAGTATTCCAATGTAGATCATCTCTGAAACCACTCAATTTCAAAATTGACAGAAAGTATATTGGATAAGCTTTCAAGTTTGTTAAAATGAAGAAAATGCCCTTATATTTGGGAAATAAATCATAAATATGTGAAAATAGGGTAAAGAATATTTTAAAAAACACCAAATATTGCAAAACCTTAAATGATGTACACTGTACATAGTGAGTGAGTATATATTGACTAATTAAAAGACTTTGCTTAAATCTTTAATAAATGATTCTCTTGACCAATAATACAACGCATTGCCTTATAGTTCATCAAAACTCTCTCTCTCTCTCTTTCTCTCTCTCTCTCCTCTCTCTCTCTCTCTCTCAGATCTTGGCAGTTCTTAGGTGGGTGAGAAGTGTCAGATTCAGAGTAAACAAGTCCTGTATGGAGCCCCAATTCTCACTCAGTTTCTGTTTCATCTCTCTGAGGGCCTCCACTAATTCTGGATGGCTAGATATCGTATCTCCATGAATCTGGAATTCAGAAGTGTCAAACTTTATTTACATTTAGTCACAAAGATCTCATTATCAAAGATGCATACAATAGTGCAGAAAATTTTATGTTCTATTCCGTGTCATCATCTTAAATCATGAACAGGTTCCAACTGCACCTTTGCCAAGGATTCAGAACTAAAATTAAAAGTTGTGGGGATGTAAGTGAGACCTTGGTGTAAAGTATTGTCATATGTCAAGATATGTACAGGAACTGAGAATTGAGTATTAATATAAATTAAAGAACTTCACCAATAGTTGGTGATTATAACATTTCAATACAAAAGAGTCTTGATGTGATTTAAAACATCAGAGAACCAATCAAGATGTAAAAATTATCAAATTATTGTTCATGTAAGAAAACGATATCAACACAACTTTTACCTTTAAGAACAGTCCCAGGTATGCATTACTGATCTCAAAGTCTTTCTTTGTGTCCAAGACATGGATGATCATGTCCAGAAACTGGCACATAACGGTCACTGATCCCCCCGCATCAGGCCCCAGACACCGAATCTCGCTGTCCACCGCAGATGGACCCAACTCCTTCAGGTAATCCAGGGCAGTCAGGCCTAAAACAGGTCAATTTATACTGTATATGGCCAAATTTAACCACAGCTTTATATTAATTTATTTTTACATGTATCTTGTATTACCAAGGTCTGCAGTGAGTGAAGCCTCAGTAAAAAGGCTTGCTCTTGGTATACAAAAATCTTACCAACTCCTTTAATTGGAACACTTTAATTGTATACTATATAATATCAGTGTTGTGCTTTTGAAAAATATTTTTCAAATTTTTTCTTTATTCTTCTTATTATCAATGGATCAATATTAAATTCTTTCCTTTGATTGTTATTATAGAATAACTTAATATACACCTTATGGAACACTTATTATTCTGTGAGAAAAAGTTAGTTTTATTCAGATTTTTTAATTCTGTTCTTATTTCTATAAGCTACATGTATACAATCCTATTAACATGTATTGAATTATATTAAGACCCATCTTCTTGGATCTGGAACTCAGGCAAAAAGTTTGCATAGAATTTTTTTTTTTAATTTTCATCACAACACTTGTATTTGTCACTCCAGTAACAAGAATACCTTTGTTGTCCTCCTCTAGTTTTCGTCCAAGCTCGCTGAGTGAATTAAATCTCGAGAGATCAGAACGTGATTGCTTCTGAAATAAATTTATATTTAATACATCACTATCATCTTTGACATTTTCCTTAGTGAAGAACAGGCTGTAAATATATCACTATCATCTTTGACATTTTATTAGTTTGGCTGTAAATATATCACTATCATCTTTGACATTATATTATTAAAGAACAGGCTGTAAATATACCACTATCATCTTTGATAATTTATTAGCTTGGCTGTAAATATATCACTATCATCTTTGACATTATATTATTAAAGAACAGGCTGTAAATATACTACTATCATCTTTGATAATTTATTAGCTTGGCTGTAAATATATCACTATCATCTTTGACATTATATTATTAAAGAACAGGCTGTAAATATACCACTATCATCTTTGATAATTTATTAGCTTGGCTGTAAATATACCACTATCATCTTTGACATTTTAATTAGTTGGGCTGTAAATATACCACTATCATCTTTGACATTTTATAAGTTGGGCTGTAAATATATCATTATCATCTTTGATATGTTATTATTTGGGCTGTAAATATATCACTATCATCGTTGACATTTTAATTAGTTGGGCTGTAAATATACCACTATCATCTTTGACATTTTTATTAGCTTGGCTGTAAATATACCACTTTCATCTTTGACATTTTAATTAGTTGGGCTGTAAATATACCACTATCATCTTTGACATTTTTATTAGTTGGGCTGTAAATATATCACTATCATCTTTGACATTTTTATTAGTTGGGCTGTAAATATACCATTTTCATCATTGACATTTTTATTAGTTGGGCTGTAAATATACCACTATCAATTTTCACATTTTTATTAGTTGGGCTGTAAATATACCACTATCAATTTTCACATTTTTATTAGTTGGGCTGTAAATATACCACTATCATCTTCGACATTTTTATTAGTTGGGCTGTAATGTGGACAGAATGCCTGACCTTGTTCCCTTCTTCTTTGTCGTCTCGGATATCAAACTTTGGTTGTAGGCCAGCAATAGTCGGAAGGAAAAACGGTGCAGCTTTAGGAACTTTAGGAGGTTCTTTGGGTTTATTTCTCATCTAAAAACAAAATATGTAAAATTAAATACGAATTTGGAATCAAAAGATTATAATTTAAAAATTTGTGTCTTGCATATACAGTAAAACTTTGTTATGGCAAACTCCTTAAAACCTTTGAATTTACTTTGCTATATTCATGAATCTTTTTTTCCCAATACTAGTACCGGTATAACATACTCACTATAATAAGAAGAGCAAACTCATAGTTGCTACGGAGCCAATAAAAATTATCCATATCTGTCATTTCACTATATCCAAGTTTGTACAAAATGAGTTTTACTGTATTAGATTCTGAACATCATAAAACTTATAATCAACAGTTTCCTTTAAACATGTGTACTTAAATTGGCTTGTAAACAGATGACTGATAACAGTACTGTAGCTGCAATATTTAACAATTAATGTAATTCTCACCTTGATGACATCCAGATTTAGCAGGTTCTGCCAGCGGGAGTTGGGGAGCAGTGACAAGGTCACTAACTCCGCAGACAGCTGCTCTGGTGAGGCATAATCCTGAGGTTCATCCTCGACCGAGTTGTCTTCTCCTGGAATCAGCAAGGCATGCTTTACTATATTTATCTCAATGAAAAACGCCAGTCAACAAACAAGCTCCGCACCAATTGATCGATCAATACATATTTAAGCAATAAAAACCTCATCAGGAACACAGTTGTTTCTAAAAGGCATGTAAATCTTCAAGGTATATTATCATGAAGTTGTTTACTATTTTGTTAATTACATGTTTTTTTGTTATTTATGTATATTTTCATAGCTAAATTACATGTTTATACAACTTATAAACAGCTAGTTTTTTCAATTTCTTTAAAGGTTAACTTGTTTTTGTTTAAAGAATTCTTCCTAAGGCACTTAATTGATTAAATTTTCTCAATATTAGCATAATTGCCAGACTTACTAATTGTAGCCTGCATCAAAGTCAATACACTGTACTTCAAATTCTCAACAAAACAGGTAAACTTTCATTACAAAAAAATAAAAGTTCAGCAGCCATACAGAATGAAACAATGTACATGTAATAGCGAAGAAACTACAGTGTAGCACTGGTAGATTTCCCTCTAGTTTAGTGTGATGTAGAATACAAAAAAAGAAAGCATGTACATGTATGTCATGATAATACCACTTTTAAGTCTTTAAAAAGTTTAATCTGTATGTAGACCCCCCCCCCCCTAAAAAAAACCCAGGAAACATAAAAAGTTATGAAAATGAAGTTCTGTTTTTTAAGCAAATTATTTATAGGTTTTCACACAACTTGTATCTTTTGAGAATACTTTAGTAGTTTATGCTGCAGTCAAAAACATAGAAGCCGAGGTTTCCACATTTTTTTTTACATTTATAGTTAAACCCGTCATAGTTAAAATGGTAAGGACTGCATTCTTAATTAAGTCTTCAACAAATTAAACTTTTACAATCTTTCCAAATTTTCATAACTAAAAATTATACAAAGAAATTAAAAATATACATATATATAGATAAATTCTTCTATACGTAAGCATTTATGTAAAAGACATGACAAAGAATTGATAAGGGTCTATCAAACCTGTCTGGTTGTCCACTGAGGCCGTGACTTGTGTGTCTGGCATATCAATTTCCTGTGGTTGATAATCGTCGGGTAGAGGAGCAAGAGAGACGAGAGAGAGAAGTGTCTTGTTGTACCAGGTGTAGAGACCTACACTGTCGATGTGGCAGGTCACCAGGAAGTCGGCGGTAGGTGACATCGTCAGAAAGGTGACAGCCATCTCTGTCAGAAAACAGTCCACCAACCTAAACAAAGACCAGGGCATGCAACAAAAATCAGCACAGTAATCAAAATCAGCACAATCAACACAGAAGCTGATATTTTATATATAGTGAAACAATCTAAACAGTTTTAAAGGAGTTGCACAGACAAACTATATCAGTAGAAGATTTAATTTGATGTCAATAAACTGAATTGAATTGAATTAATTTGGCAAAACTTTTAAGTTCCAAAGGGGCATAACTCTAAGGAATAAATTTTGAATCAAAATCTTCTGGGATTACTAAATAATGTGTACTAATTTATTACAAGGTTTCCTGACATTCTGTTCAGTGGTTTGAGAAGAGTCAAGATGACAAACTCTTTCAGTGACATATTTAATTTTGGCCAAACTTGTTTATACAGAAAAAAATGGAATACTCTCAAAAAGTAAAATTGATTCAAAATTTCCTGATATACACACATCTACACTACATCTGTCATTATTATCTACAAAGTTTATAAAAATTCTGTTCAGTGGATTGAGTCGACAAACAACGGGACTGATATACGGGTCAAAAACCTAATTGGACCCTCCCCTGCAACTCATTGGGTAGGATATAATAACACTTTTCTTTAACCTTCCTGAGGGTAGATCCCACGTCCTCACTGTACAGTCCATTCCAGCCGAGATCAGCCATCGAGCGTCAGGACTGAAGGACATCCCGGTGACCTTGTTACTGTGACCTTGAAACTTCCTGACCACTCGACGAGTGTCCAGATCCACCACAATGATCTGGAAATTGTCTAGGGAAACAGCGAGCATGGAGCTGAAATAGTGTTAGACATATCAGACTGATAGTAGGACATTGATTAATCATAATTAACATCAGGCACTGAATAAATAGATAACAAGCAATCTGTATTTCTTGATACATAACTAAGGAGCATACCTATCTCTGTGCAGCACAATCCCAGAGATATATCCGTCGGTGCGTAAGCTGTCGATTCGCTGGTGTTTCTTGAACCCCCAGAACCGGATTTCACCATCAAGACCTGCCGTAACTAGAATCTGGTTCATCCCATCCACCGCTACCCCCATCACACAGCAGTGGTGGGCTGCAACAAATAAACTGGTTCACTGTCATGCTTTAGGAAAAATCATTTTTATAAACCTATCTGTATCTAAAGTACTGGTACAATGATGCTCGTGTTCCTGCGAGGTCTATAAACTCATTAATTAGCAACCAAAAGAAGCAAAGCTTACCATTCAAAATAATGAAAAAATTAATCAATCAATGAAATATTTACATATTATTTATGATAGTAATGTCACAGCCTCAACATTTAAAAGCAAAGAGATCCTTGAAGAAAGCTTACCTGGATCCCCTATGGAGCCCCTGTGTATACCTGACTGGAGGTTGTACTTGTCCACATGACCTGAGCTGTAACCAATAATGCAAAAGTTCCCACAGCTGCTAATGTCTACACACTGCAAGTTAAATATGGTCACAGATTTTAGTTTAATTACATGTAAATAACATTTTTTTCAACTAAAGGATAATTTCAAATCAATTAAATATGTGTACCAAGATATTGTCACATACCTGTTAAACAAAATAAACCCTATGAGATTTGTCACATAATTCAGTAACACAGGTTCAAACCTTGTGGGAAATGAATAATACTTTCCAAAAACAAACTACTCTTGTACAGAGTTTATTGCTGACAAAACATAAAAATGCTTGCCTTTGCTGTAGCTGTTTGGAATTCTTTCTCTTCAAATCGTGGATGACATAGACGCAGTTTTCCCATGGTGCTTTTCTGGAAGTTCCAGGTCGTGACTTGAGACAAGCCTCTATGACAGGCTACGATACTGTCCCAGTCACTGGCTCTAGTGACCTCTACAAAAGAATGCAGCGATAGCAAAGTCAATCCCAACGAGGGCTTGAGAATAGATACCACATTGTAAACACAACTACTATCAGCGAGATCCAAACTTAATGATTACCTGCAGCAAAAGCAGTGATAGGGGGCATCATGTATTTGTCTTTCTGTAGCCCCATCCTCTTAGTCCCTGCTTTGTTGAAACTGGCTCTTCCTAAACTCTTGTTCTCCGAATCATGAATGGTTGAAAAGGACTTCAAAAAACTGTCTTGACCTTAACAAAATATTTGAAATTTAGTTGTCATTTACAACTTGCATCCAAAGATACACTTACACTGTACTTTGTGGCAAAATATGCATAAGACTGTTGTAAAACAAGTAATGGTAATGTTCACTACCTGCACTTAAGATGTTTTTGCCGTTGTTTCCATAGTGATGTATGACATTAGGTGGGGCACTATGACCAGACCGTTGTCGTAGTAACCGTCCTCCTCCATCAGGTAAATCAAAGATCCATACCTAAACAGCCACCATGATAATAAACATTGATAAAATGTACAAGAAAACATACTGTAAACATGTAAAGCTGTGATCTTAATCTAAGCCTCATTCCTGCTGCCTCTTGTCTGTTAATTCAATTACACACAATATATGATTGAAATAAGTAGAAGTTTGGCTTCAGCTGCTTAATTTATGAGTATGCTACTACGTTGAAAATTGATGTATAATTACATTATGTATCACTTTTCTTTACTCAATCACTTACCTTGAGAGAATTGTCTGCGGCTGAGGTAACCATTAGGGGTTCCGAGGGGAGACAATTCATCCCTGACACTGCACTGTAATGAGCATTCCTGATCTGACTCTGGAGCTTTTTCTCCTCCAAATTCCAAAGAGCTATATGACCAGCAGTACTTCCTGTCACCATTATAGGGTGACCATCTGAAACATTCAGGTCAAGTTCTGTGATTACGGGTTTTCTGTTTTTGTGCGTGATCATTGTTATATAGAGACATAATCATACATTCCCAAATGTGCAGTTGTTAAGTATCTAATCAGATATTATCATAACTCTGAACTGTATGTTGTTCTGCATTACCTGTACATAATATCTATTTATAGATACTGCCATCTGTACAACAACCATCTCACCTGTACAAGGTGTACCCAACTTGTAACCACAAACCTGTACAAGGTGTACCCCACTTGTAATCACACACCTGTACAAGGTGTACCCAACTTGTAACCACACATCTGTACAAGGTGTACTCCACTTGTAACCACACACCTGTACAAGGTGTACTCCACTTGTAACCACACACCTGTACAAGGTGAACCCCACTTGTAACCACACACCTGTACAAGGTGTACCCCACTTGTAACCACACACCTGTACAAGATGTACCACTTGTAACCACACACCTGTACAAGGTGTACCCCACTTGTAACCACACACCTGTACAAGGTGAACCCCACTTGTAACCGCACACCTGTACAAGGTGTACCCCACTTGTAATCACACACCCGTACAAGAACCGTTTTCATGGCAACTTTTTAAGTTCATCAATTGTGCTATTCACTGGTGACATGTACATGGTCATTTAGATCATAGTTCATTTCAGAGATGTTATATTTACCTGTCCTGAATGAGATGGTCGACACTGGTCCCCAGTCCTGCTGAAAGTGCATGATGGTTTCATCATACTTGATATTGTGTAGGATTGTACGTCCATCTGCTAGTCCCACTGCAATCACATCAATGGCTGGAGACTACAAACAGAACATGTCCAAGAAAATTAAAACTGTGTCCATCTCAGGTAAAAGGGCAAACTACTTAAGTCTAAAGTTATACAAAAGTGTCCAAAACCTTGCTACTAAAGTGTCCTTCTACAAAGAACTGACAATTACATTGTACCCATATAATGCTTTTAAAATGAACAATAAAACAAACAGAATCAAATCTCAATTATAGTGAACCAACAGATATTTGGAATAACAAAATTTGCATGGATGCTACTAAAATCATCCCACCTGTACAATACCCACCCCACCTGTACAATAACCACCCCACCTGTACAATAACCACCCCACCTATACAATAACCACCCCACCTGTACAATAACCACCCACCTGTACAATAACCACCCAGCTTGTACAATACCCACCCCACCTGTACAATAACCACCTCACCTGTACAATAACCACCCCACCTGTACAATAACCACCTGACCTGTACAATAACCACCCCGCCTGAACAATAACCACCCCACCTATACAGTAACCACCACACCTGTACAATAACCACCCCACCTGTACAATAACCACCCCACCTGTACAATACCCACCCTACCTGTACAATAACCACCCCGTCTGTACAATAACCACCCTACCTATATAATAACCACACCACCTGTACAATAACCACCTCACTTGTACAATAACCACCCCACCTGTACAATTATCACCCCACCTATACAGGAACCACCCCACCTGTACAATAACCACCCCATCTATACCGGAACCACTCAATCTGTACAATAACCACCCCACCTGTACAATTATCATCACACCTATACAGGAACCACCCCACCTGAACAATAACCACCCCACCTATACAATAACCACCCCACCTATACAGGAACCACCCCACCTGTACAATAACCACCCAACCTGTACAATAACCACCCCACCTGTACAAAAACCATCCCACCTGTACAATAACTACCCCCATTTAATGCTTTTAAAATGAACAATAAAACAAACAGAATCAAATCTCAATTACAGTGAACCAACAGATATTTGGAATTACAACATTTGTATGAATGCTACTAAAATCATCCCACCTGTAAAATACCCACCCCACCTGTATAGGAACTATCCCACCTATACAAAAACCACCCCATCTGTACAATAACCACCCTGCCTATACAATTATCACCCCACCTGTACAACAACCACCCCACCTGTACAATAACCACCCCACCTGTGCAATTATCACCCCATCTATACAGGAACCACCCCATCTGTCTTATAACCACCCCACCTGTACAATAACCACCCCACCTATACAGGAACCACCCCACCTGTACACTAACCCCTGTAAGCACATACCTGTTGGAGGATGGTGATGGGGCTCCCCCAGCCAGTAAAGGAGTACAACATCTGGTCCTTCAGGATGTTCCACAGCTGGAGGGTTCCCTGCTTGCTGCCCAGAACCACTTTGTTCAAGTAGGTGCTGGGATGGACAAGGGCGCTGATGTGGAAGGTGGAATTACTGAACTCCATTTCCAGGTACACTCCTGTTAATCAATGATAGGACGGTTATCAAGAACACATTTAATCTCAAATATAATATAACAATAACTGATAGGCATGGCAAATTTTATGGCTATGTTTACATGAAAATCCATACTATGTCCCTGCAAAATGCATGGAACACTGTCATACATGTATATTTTAACACAGCTATAACAATTTAGAGCTTTAATGAAGTAGTTTGTTTTCAGGAAATTCTTTTTCTCCCAAATATAATGTATAATGATCTTTTTGTGCTTTTAAAAGGAGAGATCTTTAATTTTCAAGTGAAAAAAAAAAAGATCTTTCCTTTTAAATTCCACTACGCTAGCCTCCATGAAATAACTGGGATCAATGCACTAAAGGAAAAAATAACAAAGTAATTATAGTTACCGCCATTTTCCACATCCCAGATTTTCAAATTGCTGTGAATATCCACTGAGATGAGATGGTTTCCAAATGGAAGGAGCAGATGAACTTCAACACTGTGACCATCAAAAGTGTGAACAAGCTGGAAAGGGGAACAACATGTGATGTAGAGATGTATAAAATGTAACATTTACGACACTTTTGTAGTTTATTTTCTGACATGTAAAGCAGTTCTAGAAACACAAATTCTTTATCTATATATATACAACTAAAAACTAAGTAAGTTGCCAATTACATTCTCAAAGTATATCATACTTTTTCAATCATGCTTAGAGGTTTCAACAATATGTTCTTCATAAACACTCAATTTTTTAAACAATGTGTACCTGTCGGCTTCTCTTGAAGACCCGCACCTGGTTCCCACATCCAGTAAATACATATCTGTTGTTGACAGCTATACAGGTGATACTGTCTGGGTGTTTGTCACCTGAAAGGTATAAACTAATCATATAAATCTAACAAAATGAATAAAATAAGTTGAAAGAATTTATTTGAAAAAAAAGGCATAAACTGATAAAATATACACATATTTGTGTAGAAACTAAAGAACACACACAAGTTTACAATGACAAAACTCACTTATTTGGGTTATTCCTAGCTTGGAGCACTGAAAAATTAAAATCATTATTTTTATTGAAAAGAAATTAATAATCCTTATTAAAATTTATATAACAGATCTATGAATTTCACTTTTCCATCAAATAGTTAATTTACGTCAGATGCATGACACATGACAATGGAAACTGTATCTTAACATGGCTCTGATCTACTGTGTGGTTATGTTAATTTGTCAATATAACATTTCTTCCTATTTGTTAAAAGCCTCTGCTGTTATACAGTGTTGGTGGACTTACGTTGTATGTGTGAAACGCATTTCCAACGCTTGTAATGACGAAGTTCTCCTTCAGTCTCTTGTTATATCGGGTGGCAAGGGGAACATGGTCGCTAACAAACCCCAGTGCACGATAACCAGTAAATATCTTGCTCCCACTGGACATATTTTACTAATCTTATCAAATTGTGAAGGTAAACATCCACACGTGGTTTTCACATTTCTCCATTTTGTTTTTACCTGAGAATAGATCTATCAAGAAATATTCGTGTTATAAATTTTCTTTCATTTAATCTTTGGCAACTATATTTATACCTTAATTGATAGAAATTCCTGAATCAAAATGTGGTTTATTTTAATTTACGCGTTATGATTTATGCAAATATATTACTCGTTGGTTTATCATGTTCTTTTAAAATAAGTACAACTTATCAACAACTTTTGAGACATTTCATAACATCCGGTTTCAGTTTGGTGTCATCTGTCAACAGATGCCAGAGGGTGTATATATTCAGGCTTAAAAATGAACTGTTGTCTCACACTTTGTGGAAATGATATTTCTCCACAAAATGAATCGAGGGTTGAAGTAAAAACTGTTCTACCATCTGGATTTAATGGCCAAAATTTTCTTGTCGCTTGGAAGAGAAATGGAGAGGCAAAATTCCATATACCCTGTTGGCAGCGTCTCTTGAAATCGAAACCAACAACAAATTACAAACCTGGAGCAAAACGAAGTCGGTTTAATTCTTCAGACTTGATAACAAAGCAAGAGAAAAGTCTCATCCGCGAGGCTAAAAAGACGGCCGAATTCTTTGATTCTGCTGAACAAATCAAAAAGGAGGCCAGCAAAGTTGCAAAAATGCTGCTTTCTGCGAAACACTGTGTTGTTTTTACAGGTATACTTTGTCCCAAGATATCCTGGATTCACATTTTGCTTAATTAATTAACATAACGTTGTATAAATACCTCAGGGTTCAAACGATGTTCATTCAAAAGTATGAAAAATTTCCAAGATTTCTCAGTTAAAACGCCCCCGTTAGCTTGACAGGTTTCAATACATGTATAAAAAATGTGATATCTATGGGGATTTTGTATTGCAGTAAGCCCAGATGATAATGTTGAAAAATTGTGCGAGGTATTCCGAGTACTTCCGAATGGAGAAAAGATGTAAACATTTCCCATTATAAATCTCCGTAAGAAATCTGTTTTCGTTCCTGGGAATTTTTTCTAGAGAAAAATGATAATGTGTCAATGAAGATATCTTGGAAATTTTCCCTTTCATCGATTTCAATTGCACTTCTTCACAGGTATGTGTATTTTTAGTAAAAATCGGCCAAATGTGCTGCATAATATCTTGGGACAGACTATAGGTTGAAATGTTTCTGTTTAACCTAAGTACAACATTGTGATTGATCTCATAAATGTAACTATAGTGATATATTGTATATTGCCTTTAAGTTTAGTAAGTTATCTCAGCAAGATTTGTTGAGACTAAAAAAAAATTTTGTACTGACATCTCTTTTGCAAGAAAAGTCAGTTAAACTGTTTTGTCTGGATGGATCTCACTAGAGTTTGAACCTGGGTACAAACCCAGCACTTTACCCAATGAGCTAGAGGATCTAGCCAGGCCAGAGCTATAGTAGGAATGTCATGTATCTGACTTTACCACAAATACAATGAACAACTAGCAAATAAATCATCACTTAAATTTTAATGATCCCAAATTAGAACCATAATACCTGAACAAAAAAATTGTTAAGTTTTATTAATGAATGAAGGTGTTCACAACATATTATTTATGTCTCTGTTTGTTACAATGAGATAACAACTAAAAGAACAGTTATCATTGGTAATAACAAATATTCAAATGATTGTTCTAATATACACTGTAATTGTGTAAATTTATTGAGTGAATATTCATTTTGCATCCACTTCTTGAAGCAAACAAATTATCAATGTTTTCAATAACGCAGGAGCTGGGATATCTACTGCTGCTGGTATTGGGGACTACAGAGGCAAAAGTGGAAAGTGGACTGAAATGGACCATGAACAAGTGTCAGACAAAATAGAACAGATATTCAACATGCAGGGGCCATCTCCCAGCAAGAGATGTCACTCAGAGAAAGAACCTCATAAAGCAGGTGCACATCATAAAAACACAAAAATTTAAAAATAAGATAACTCTAACTTTGTTTAGTTGACTGTCCTAAATAATTGATACAAACTAGTTCAGATAACTTTTAGTCTACAGAAGTGATGTCCATTTATGAAATCAGTTTGCATTTTATCTATCATATTCCCTTTTTTATTGACATCTGTGAAAATGAAGAATGCATAATGTAATTGAAAACAATTGATATAGATCATGCATCAGGTGATGAGGACCGGGAGAACATGGGAGATGAGGGGGTAGATTATGAGGAGTTGAGGCCCACCTTCACCCACGAGGCTCTGTGTCGGCTTGTTGACCTGGATCTTGTGAAGCATGTGGTCAGTCAGAATGGGGACGGACTGCATGGTTTATCCGGAATTTCCCCGGAACACCTCTCTGAGCTTCATGGCAATGTATTCATAGAAAAATGTGAGAATTGCGGCCACAGATATGAGCGAACTTTCTATGTAATGGATGACACAGGAAGTCAGTATTATGAGGACTTGGAGGATTATGGAAAATCAGAAGTAAAAAAACCGAGGCATGCTAAACAGTGTGACACTTGTGGACTCTCCCACAGGACAGGAAGGAAGTGTGAACAAAAGGTAAAGGCATAAAAAGCTAGTCATGGGAATCAGGTTACCGGTACTCTTTCTCATTCAGATTATCAATTTAAAAATCTGTAATCAATTTATAATTCTGAAACAGTAAAATATTTTTTTAGAAAAATTAATTCTTTGTCTCACTGTTCCTGCAGACACCTTTTATTCAGGAAATTTTGCTATAATATTAAATTTTATTAAAATTATACAGTTACATTATTAAATACCATGTATCTAACTGAAAAGTGTTACATCAAAAGAGAGTAGTATTTAATTTGTTTCTGCAAATTTAAATGTGGTAGAGTCAGATTTACCATATGGCATTCCTACTAGCTCTGGCTAGTGGGTTAACCCTTTAGCTTGATCTGTAGAGTGCTGGATTTGCATGCCAGAGGACCCGGGTTCAAACCCCAGCAGTGGCAATATTTGTCTCTGTAACATTTGGCGCCCATGTTGGGACCTGGGTATTTTCTGGCGGGTGAAAGAGATTGTCTCGAGTACTTCGCCCCACAGGTGTTGGCACTCCGGAAGAGTCATGGACGCCTCTTTCCTTGGCGGGGGACATTGCTAGCTCTGGGTTAACCCTTTAGCTCGATCAGTAGAGTGCTGGATTTGCATGCCAGAGGAGTCTGGACCTGGGTTCAAACCCCAGCAGAGGCAATATTTGTCCATGTTACATAAATAATATCTTTTCTCTGATGAACCGGTATTCAAATTTTCTTAAATCAATATAACTGACATTGTTGGCAATCATTGTGTGTTGTTTGTACAATATAATCTTCAAATGACTTCATGTAGGGCTGTAAAGGCTTTCTTAAGGACACTATCATTAATTTCGGGGATAATTTGGAGGAGGAGATTCTGAACCGGGCCTTTGAGCATGCCAAGCAGTCCGACCTCATGATCTGTCTGGGCTCCACCCTCACTGTGACCCCAGCCAATGAACTTGTGGAGGTCATCCAAAAACCAGGCCGTCTCGTCATATGTAATAGGTATATAATTTTAAAAGATAGTCTCCCTTGAAATATTCTCTCTGACTCGTGTTGTATTTTTTCATTTGAATTCAGTCAATGTGAGCTGCTGATGTGTTATTGTAGACAGCAGACGGACTATGATGATGACTGTCTACGTCAACCTCGTGGAGCCCCAGAGGCTGCTGGTAGTCGTGTTTACGGAGACTGTGATAGCTTTATCAGGGAGCTTCTCAAGAATGTTATGGGCGAGGGGACACTGAAGAGCTGGGAGGGGGACAGGCAGCAAAGATTAGTCAGTTACAACAAAAATCGCTGTCAAAAGCACTCTGAATTAAGGGAATAAATTCAGCCAGTGCATTGTTTAATTTGCAATATTTATAGCTCACCTGAGCTATAAGAAAAAGCAGTTATTTTGGTGACTAGTATCTCTATTTGTCTGTTCATCTGTAATCTTCAATAAACCAAAGTTTAATGTAGTTACATGTTAAGGTGAGCAATGTAGCCTATGACCCTTTTGGTTTATGTCAAAGGTGAGAACGAGAATTTTGAAGAGTTTGAATGTTAAATTGGACGAGATGTAAGGCACTTTTATGTGGATTTTTTAAGATCATTGATTCTTGAGAAATAAATGTCTGACTTGATAGTCTTTGGGAAAACAAAACACTTATTTATAGCCTGTTATATTTTGCACAGAACAATTTTGAATGTGTCTTTTATATTTATTATTTATTCTAATTACAGTTGTACACATTATACATAATTAATAAACTGTCTTGATTTTTCTTTTCATAATTCTTCACTGTTTATTTTTATGCTGTAGTGAAAATTGTTATTTAAAAAAACTTATACTCATATAAACTAGTAATTAATAAGTCAGTAAATTTTTAAGTTCTCAGCTGTCAGTATAAATTGATTTGTATGTTAATTAGCCTATAATCTATAGATCCAATTTAGTGCATTATTTTTGGAAGTAAACATTTTGATTTTTTGTACACTTTTATCAATATTAGGGTTATGAAAGTTAATTCTCCTAATTACAAATTTTAAAAGTTCATATTGTCAAAGATATGGCAAAATTCATTCAAGAGAAATGTATTTTGCTGGGTCCACTATAATACAATTGATAATTAAGTTACTCAATCATAAATATGGTTGCTAACTTGATTGACCCGTTATTGTGTTGCCTGGGAAAATATGAAAGCAATTGTAAATAGAAGATGTACTGAACTATAAAAAGGTGAAATAAGTTGGGAACAGAAGAGTAGCCCTTTTAAAAATGTTTTGTGAAGGGTTTTTTCATCTCTCCAATTTGCATTTTGACTTTTACGCTACATTTATTCACTTAGTGTGGCTTAACAAAATGTCGGTAATTAGTTTGAATATAAATCATTTGTTACAAGCCACGGACCGAATTGTTCATAGAACGATATGATAATCATGATATCTTTTTGCGAACAAATTGTCCAAAAAAATACACCGGAAATACACGTAAAACATGGATGAAGAGGAGTTGGAACCGTCTTTGCGTAATGTTATTGACCAAACTTCATTAAAATGGGTGTTTGTAGGTGGCAAAGGAGGGGTTGGGAAGACAACAACAAGGTAATTACTAGATCGTTTTCCTGGGAAATTATCAACACAAAATAGGAACTGATACGCACATGCAAAACCATGTTGATTTACTCCATGATAATCTTGTGGGTCACAAGTTTTAAACACAAATATTTTTAGAAGTATGTAAGACATACCGTATTTTTCGGAATTTAGGTTGATACTTTTTTCTCTGGGACGTGGACCTCGCCCTATTCATCGCTTCGCCCTATTTATGTTTTTTTTAATTTGATGTGAAATTTTGCATAAATTCATTCAAACCTCCAATTAAATCATGAGAGTTCACTATAATACCGCTTGGATTTTGTTTAAAAATCGTATGATTTTTTATCAATATTCTGTAGTAACTTATCAAAATAAATTAAATGTGAATAAATTTTATTTCTTCTTACATTTCTTACTTCGATCGTTCAGACTGAATTATCACATGCTGTCATGCATTTTGATTGTGTGCTTACAATAAACAGGAAATTGATTTCACGCGGTAAAATTAGAACTGTACAAAGGGTTAAAATAAAAAAACGATCTGTTTTTATAATAGAAGACATGTACAAGTTTATTTTTCTGTAGATTCAAAATAAAACTCATGATGAAATCTAAACCGGGTGTCTCTGAAATCAGTCTGGGTAGGGCCTCCTTTGTTTATACACAGTTGAACTCTCGGCATGTGCTACTCATGCCAGCAGGCTTCGGAAAGATTAGAGGTTGACCCATGTGTTATATACACAGTAAAAAGTCACACAGAAGTGTGAACGATTATCATGATATGTACACATTGTTTAAGCCATATGGTAGGATATATCAAAAAGTCTTGAGGAATAATTACAATGACGATAGATGAACAGTAACATTTATAGCGGTAACATAAGCGGGTGAAATGAATCTCCGGTAAACTAATGTTTTAAACTCGACCAACAACAAAGACACAAGGTTGCATGTGCTACCGTAGTCATGTCTCAGGCTAGGTTACTATCCCCCGGTTAACACCATGCAGTTTGTACACATGGCAGGGAAGTGATTTAAACAAATGATCTTAACCATTAATCCGGCTGTACTGAATAAATTGAATTAAAAAAATGTTGATACAATTTCAGACATTTTCTTACGATGTGTAAATTTATGGAATGCATTTTATTTCCCTTTTGTTTAAACTGTAAAATAAGATAAAAGGCTACTATGATAACGTCATTGGTTTAAACCATTTATTCATTCAATCTAGCGTAATTTTTCTACCAATTCTTTGAAGTCGACCTATTTATACTTTTTAAAAATTTTTTGCTAAAAACGGGCTCCTTCGCCCTATAAACAGGATCGACCTAAATTCCCAAAAATACGGTATATCAGGGTTGTCTTGAAATGTCAAAGTGGCATGTGTGACCTTTCAATAAGACAGTAGATGTTGCTGATATTAATGGCTGCATATTTCATGTATTTTTACATTTGTTATGAAGGTTACATTTCACAAAACGTTATTTAAAGTGTATACTGTAAAGTTCATCATTTAATGTATTCTTTATTTTTTGTTTAATATCAGCCTTGTCTCAAACAAACAAAAATCAGTTGGAGCTTTTGTATTTAGTTTTTTGCTCATTTCATATTCAGTACATACCCACCACCTGAAATTTTATCAATAATTAATTTATCAATAAATTTTAATGTAAAAATGTATGTGCTTAGTTTAGCTGTACTGTTCGAAATACCATCCTTCTCAGCATATAGTAATATAAACGCACTAAGTGGTATATGTATAGAAATCTCTAGGGACTACTGTAAACCAACTTTTATTCATGTGCGAGAATTATTTGCAAGGTTCACAAGAGCCTCGTCATCCTGAATGTTTCTCATGTGAACCACTTTTTTTTTGTCATATGGATGTAATTTAAAAATGGGTGTGGATAAGTTAACTAAGGCTTGATAAAAAAAAAGAATTATTTGCAAGGTACACAAGAGCCTCGTCATCCTGAATGTTTCTCATGCGAACCACTTTTTTTTTGTCATATGGATGTAATGTAAAAATGGGTGTGGATAAGTTAACTAAGGCTTGATAAAAAAAAAGAATTATTTGCAAGGTTCACAAGAGCCTCGTCATCCTGAATCTTTCTCATGCGAACCACTTTTTTTTTGTCATATGGGTGTAATATCAAAATGGGTGTGGATAAGTTAACTAAGGCTTGATAAAAAAAAAAGATTGTCATTACAAACCAGTTTATCTCCAGTAAATACCGGTAGCTAGATAAAGTTGTTGTGAATAAAGTTGGTTTACAGTAATGTGTAAGGAGAAGAACAAGCACATTTGTCCAAAAAAATGATGTCTATCTGCATGCAGCCTAGAATTCCTTAATTGCTAGTAGTCTTTCAACAAGCATGTCTGTGGTTCATTCCTATTAAGAAAAGAATATACATGTATAATGTTCAGAGTATCGCACAAGCTTTATTAAAAACCAGATATCACTTTGATATACGGTACCTCCTTCCTTTTGATGTTTATAAAAATACAAATATTAAAAAACTATTAAAGATGATCAGGAAGATATAACCTCAGTAAGTGAACTTACTAAATTTCAAACATAAATAGGAATAGGCTTTTTATAAGCTATCATATTGTATGCAGTATGCTTATATTAACGGTAGTTGTGTATCAATATTACATACAGACTCTTTCTGATTTGTTGCAGTTGCTGTTTAGCCACACAGCTGGCTAAAGTTCGTGAAAGTGTTCTGATCATTTCAACCGATCCTGCCCATAATATATCTGATGCATTCAGTCAAAAATTTTCTAAAGTTCCAACCCTTGTCAAGGGTTTTCAAAACTTATATGCAATGGTGAGTGTCAAATTTCTGTAAATGAAATCATAACGATATTTCAATATTGTTAGTTTTGAAATATTTCAAATCTATTTTAGGAAATAGATCCAAATGTAGGGTTATCTGAATTACCTGATGAATATTTTGAACAAGGTAAGTTTTAACATTAGTAATAATATCATCATTTTATGCCATTCTCTTATAGTAACGAAGAAATACCAAAGTTTTCAATTCTATTATATGTTATCTTTATTCTCTTCAGATGTGATGAGCATGAGCAAGACTGTCGTTTCTGACTTACTCAGTGCGTTCCCAGGAATTGATGAAGCCATGAGTTTTGCTGAAGTCATGAAGTATGATTTTGTTTCATAGATATACAATCTTCAGTTGAATTCTACATGATCATAAAGTAAAGAAAAATGTAACATCTTTTATAGTCAAATTTGCATGTTTTAATTTTAGCCTGTACCGATACTTGCATTTCTATCAAATTTTCCAGTGTAGATAGATACCGTGGTAATCAGAACCTTATTTACGATACCTTATTAGATATACTGAACCGAGGTGAAATCACAATTCAAAGAAGCACTTGAAACGCCTGTGTTTTTCACAGGAATACACAAGGATAATGGGACTGAAAATACTATAATATAAATGTACAACTATGTTGTTACCAGCAGTGATTGTTATCTTTTTGTTGTAATTTATTGCAGACTTGTCAAGGGGATGAACTTTTCCTGTGTGGTGTTTGACACAGCTCCGACTGGCCACACATTGAGGTTGCTTTCATTTCCCTCTGTAATAGAGAAAGGGCTGGGGAAAATTTTGAGACTAAAAAATAAGATTGGACCATTTGTTTCCCAGGTAAACAGTCTCAAATTCCACTGGAATTAAGGAATTTTTATATTCAACTAATGAGTGACACTGTATTTTGGTTTGAGATGTAGAAATAATGCTGTATTTATTGTATATGATGTTCTAGGCATTGTATTCGTTGGTGTGCAGTGTGTATTTTTAATGCATACTTGAGTTATCTGGTAGTCTTATATACATTTCTTTTACAGATGGCTGGAATTTTGGGCATGCAAGATGTTAATTCAGACATGATGTCCTCTAAGTTGGATGAAATGATGGGCACAATAAGACAAGTGAATGAACAATTCAAAAATGCGGCAAGTCTATAAGAAAAATTATTTCTTTAGTATTTCGTTTTTGTCCTTTGATTTGTGCTTTTTAGCTCACCTGAGCTGAAAGCTCAAGTGAGCTATTCTGATCACATTTTGTCTGTCGTCTGTCCGTCCGTCTGTCTGTCCGTCTGTCTGTCCGTCTGTAAACTTTTTTAACATCTTCTCAAGAACCACTGGGCCAATTTCAACCAAACTTGGCACATAGCATCCTTAGCCTAAGGGGATTCAAAGTTGTGAAAATTAAGGACCAAGCCCTCTTACAAGGGGAGATAATTAGGAATTAATGAAAATTTTCGAGAATTTTTCAAAAATCTTCTTCTCAAGAACCATTTGGCCAGGAAAGCTGAAACTTATGTAAAAGCATCCTCAGGTAGAGTAGATTCAAAGTTGTGAAAATCATGACCCCCGGGGGTAGGGTGGGGCCAAAATGGGGGGTCGACTTTTTACATAGGAATATATAGAGTAAATCTTTAAAAATTTTCTTCTCAAGAACCATTTGGCCAGGAAAGCTGAAACTTATGTAAAAGCATCCTCATGTAGTGTAGATTCAAAGTTGTGAAAATCATGACCCCTGGGGGTAGGGTGTGGCCACCATGGGGGGTCGACTTTTTACATAGGAATATATAGAGTAAATCTTTAAAAATCTTCTTCTCAAGAACCATTAGGCCAGGAAAGCTGAAACTTATGTGCAAGCATCCTCATGTAGTGTAGATTCAAAGTTGTGAAAATCATGACCCCTGGGGGTAGGGTGTGGCCACCATGGGGGGACGACTTTTTACATAGGAATATATAGAGTAAATCTTTAAAAATCTTCTTCTCATAAACCGTTAGGCCAGGAAAGCTGAAACTTATGTGGAAGCATCCTCAGGTAATGTAGATTCAAAGTTGTGAAAATCATGACCTCCGGGGGTAGGGTGGGACCATAATGGGGGGTTGACATTTACATAGGAATATACAGAGTACATCTTTAAAAATCTTCTTCTCAAGAACCATTTGGCCAGAAAAGCTGAAACTTATGTGGAAGCATTCTCGGGTAGTGTAGATTCAAGGTTGTGAAAATCATGACCGTTGGGGGGTAGGGTAGGGCCACAATGGGGAGGGTCGATTTTTAGCATAGGAATATATAGAGTAAATCTTTAAAAATCTTCTTCTCAAGAACCATTTGGCCAGGAAAGCTGAAACTTATGTGCAAGCATCCTCAGGTAGTGTAGATTCAAAGTTGTGAAAATCATGACCCCCGGGGTTAGGATGGGGCTACAACGGAGGGTCGATTTTTAACATAGGAATATATAGAGTAAATCTTTAAAAATTTTCTTCTCAAGAACCATTTGGCCAGGAAAGCTGAAACTTGTGTTGAAGCATCCTAGTGTATATTTAAAGTTGTGAAAATCATTTCCCCCAGAGGTAGAGTGGGGCCACAATTGGGGATCGAATTTCTATATAGAAATATATAGAGTAAATCTTTTAAAAATCGTCTTCTCAGAAACTAATAAGTTAGGAAAGCTGAAACTTGTTTGGAGGCATCCTCAGGTAGAGTAGATTCAAAGTTGTAAAAATCATGATTCCTGGGGGTAGAGTAGTGCCACAATAGGGGTGGAATTTTTACATAGAAATATGAAGAGTAAATCTTTACAAATCTTCTTCTCAGAAACTAATCAGCCAGGTGATTATTTAATATTGTTTAGATTTTGGCTTCTGGATGATTCCTGGACGATTGGGTCTCACAAGGGGTTCAGAGTTTGATGTAGGTTTATATCCCATTTATAAACAATTGTTTAGGATCTTTCTGAGAGCTGCAATGCTCAACATGTGATATTACTATAAAATCATCCTGTTAGAAAAGGGACTAATGATAATAAACATAAGGATATCCAGTGGAAAAAATTGATTTTTATTTATACAGGATCTACCGGTACATGTATTATACTACATTGTCCAGATAGTTTTTATTATGACTCCGTTAAGCTGATTTTATCATACCTATTGTTCCTCAGGTGAGCGATGTGGCCCATGGGCCTCTTGTTTGTTTACTCTGAGTAAATTTTAGTGGGCTATCAAACAATTATTTAATGAAATATAATTTAAGAGTAACATGTTAATGAGTAACTTTATCAAAATGTCTGCCTACAGGACCAAACAACCTTTGTGTGTGTTTGTATAGCGGAGTTCTTATCGTTGTACGAGACGGAGAGGCTGGTGCAGGAACTGACTCAGTACGGTATAGACACACACAATATTGTTGTCAATCAACTTCTGTTCCTAAAACAAGGGGAAGAACCATGCAAGCTCTGTAAAGCCAGGCATCGAATTCAAGCCAAGTATTTGGACCAGGTAATATTACCAATAGATTGAAAATGATGTTTGCAAATATACCCCCCTTTGTATGAGAACCCTTGGTAAAATTATCTAAATAGGTTTGGGAATGTGCATATCTAAGAATTCTAAAAAATATTATTCAATACTTCTAGAAAAGTTTGGTCTACTTGTACAATGGTTTACAGCTTGTTCCCGCAATTTGTTTTTCTATTTAAAATCATACTTGGAATTTTCTGCTTTGAAAAATCTAATCAAAAGTTTACATTCAATGAAAAATTTCCTAGAATTGAAAAGCTCATAAATGAATTTCTCTGAATTTAAGTTGCAATTACGATTTATAGAAAAAAAAATTTGAAGCCTTTCCTGACCTGTTTTTCTGTCACTGTAACTATAACTAAACACGTGCTGATATTGAGAATTTTAGATGAAATTTTCAGAGGTTGTTTATTTAGATGAATAATATTAGTTATTGGGAGAAACGTTTAAAATCAAAACAAAGATCGACAATAATGCAGATAAAGATGTCCTATATTCTTGTTTTGTTCAGATCGCAGACTTGTATGAAGATTTTAACGTTATCAAGCTGCCATTGCAGGAAGAGGAAGTGAGGGGAGTGGAGAAGATCAAGGACTTCTCTAAATACCTGATAGAACCCTACAAGCATTGTTGATGTCTGATTTATTTATATCAATAAAATGATTATTGTTATATCTAAAGACTTGAACAATTTATATCTAGGTCAGTAATTACTTCCCAAAATGTTGAAATTGCATGCTTTGATATAAAGTGTATTCTTTTGTATCTTAGATTTGTCAATGTACAGTAAAACACGCTTATAAGGAAGTGCTAGGGACGGGTGATTTGTTTCATTACAATTGAATTTGTTATATCTGATAGTCTCACAATATGTTTAAAATCGGCGGGAAATGAAAATCACTTCACTAAAAGCATCAATTCATTATAAGGGTGTTCACTATAAACATGTTTTACTGTACACAGTAATTTGACATTAACTTGCATGCATCGTTTTTTTGCTACATGTATTTAATTATATATGGTATCTAGAATATCTTTCACTTGATATGCTCACATGGAAGAATTTTTAATTCCTGACAATAAGCACATGTCTTCATTCAGCATGAATGTGTCACACTTTACAAAAAACTTTACATTTAATTCTGAAAAAGCAACAAATGCGGTGGGCAGTGTGAGCCCTGATTCTGGGGTCCTCTGTTCTCTCTGGACCATATGTATGTGTTCATGTGTTCTACCTGATTAAATTATAGATATGAGGGCATAGCCATTAAAGGGATATTTTTTCACAAATGTCAATCTGGTTGTACAAGCAGTCTCTGTTAATTTATTATGTACATATCATTTCTTTGAATGTGTAATATATTTAATAATCGATTGCTCATATACAAGCTTGATCATTAAGACTGATTACCTTTATGTTGTTATTTAACTATACATATTGTGGGTTGTTTTTTAATGACCAATTGTTAATTGACTAAAGAGAAGAATTTTAAGTTGATAAGTTGACAATATTGAATATTCATTAATGTAATGCCTGTCCTTCAAGGGCAATAACTTGTGTCTCAGTGAAAAGATTAAATGAATTACTGACTTAAAAACTCATTCTGTTGATTATTATTGTTTCTCATGTAATGAAATACATGAAATTGATTAAAGAGAGTCCCTGTTGTATTGATTAAAGAGAGTCCCTGTTGTATTGATTAAAGAGAGTCCCTGTTGTATCGCACACTTCTTCAATTTATTCAGTTTTGTGTATCAGAGCATTTAATGAAATAAAAATGGTTTAACAGAATCTCCGGAGAGGAAAGAGTTGAGAAAATTTCAGTTTAGTTTAATGTTATATGATGTTTGTGTACACCTTTTCCATTATATAAACTCAAACTAATACACATGTATGCATACAGGTACTTTGGGAATGACACTGAACACATTGAATGCATTGAAGTAAGAAATTACTGATACTCCTAATCAGAAGAGAACAAAAAACCCACAGATGACGCATGAATATTTATCTTTTAATTACAATACTTTATAAATACATGCGAGAGAGCTATAGGCGGACTCCAGACTGTGGCTTGAGCTGATGTTCATCAGAATGCTTGCATAATAATATCACAATTAATAGCATTGTAGATCTTGAGATGACCTACTTATTCCTATGTTGAGCTTTGCACTGCTCCTTTTCAAAATCCTCCCTTAAGGGTCCACCAGATTTGAACTCGGGATCTGATCAGTAGTGTGATGCCGTATTCACTGCTACTAAGATAGACATACAAATGTGTAGATGTCAGAAATCAATTTGCCAATACAATTAAATCTCAGTGATGCAAGATACTGTCATGAAAAAATGTCGCAAGACATGGTGGACCTGTGAAGATTTTCCCCTATATAATTATTTCTATTTTGAACTTTGTACGCCTCCCTTATGTCATGGGGTCAAGGTTTGAGCTCTCAGGAATTAACATCAATATTGGCATTCCCAGTGCAGTGGTTCTTGAGATGACCGTTTCACATACCCCATTTTCTGGTTGAAGGCTCAACAAGCTAATGCTATGCCCATTTATCCAATGTGTGTAAACTTAGAATGTGGACCATATTTCAAGAGCCATTAAATAAAGAAGGAATTTGGCCCTTAAAGGGAGATAATAAGGGAAATATTATGCAGTGGTAGCTAAAAAAAATCTACAGAACCACTGGGTACTTGCACACAATATTAAGGATATGTCACACATCAATTGTTTAATAACACATCACCCTAGGACAAAGACTGCTGTCTAAAGGTCTCTTTATCGTTGACCTTAAAAGACCAGTAGTAATTATTTTTATAACTGTCCACTTTTATGGCTAGAGGCATTAACTTATTATTTGAGGCATCCTTCACATTTGCAGCAATCCAAAGCAGTTAATTTTCAAACTATTTTTTTTTTTTAGACCAAGGTTTTCAAGATACATAACAAATTTCAGATTTACATATATTTTAATGTATACAATCCCTTGAACAAACATTACAGAAATGCATCGTTTAAAAATTCGGAGATCATTTACAGGTTTAATCATAAATACATAATCATAACCTAGTAAAAGTACACAGAGAAAAATGGCAGAATTAGTAGTACAAGTACAGAGAAAAGTCACAGTTTAACTGTCGTATAACTCCAAAACATGATCCAATAAGTAGAGATAGTTAAAAATCTAATAAAAAAATTTTGATCACAAAAATCCATCCCATCGGCAACATTTTTTAATCACAAAGAATTTAGCACATATTGTATTCAATGAAAAGCAATTCAATATACTATTGCAATATCATGGCACAAGACCACACAAAGTCTATCATCTACTATGTATCATATATACAAGACATCACTTCTCATTGCTTGGGATTTACAATCGATGAACACAAATGGCCTAACATTATCTAGTTACAACTTAATAACCTGCAAAATTTTAATATGCCTATTGCACAACCTGATTACATTTCATCAGTTATTAGATCTTGATGTGTTTAGTCTGTAGGTCAAAAAACTGCATTTTTAACATGATTTGACAATAAATGTAAATGTGTATTGATATATAAACATGAATTATGAAAATTGGAATGAGCATATACAAGAAGTGAATCATTTAAACATGCATTGGCAGTCTCTCCCACAACTACACTGAGGAGTTGGAGGAGTCGGTCGTCTCGCTGCCTGATTCTTTGGGAATCTGATTCAGAGCCACGTCAACCAGCATGAAAAACGACTTGAAAAGGTCTGCGTTCTGTGGATTGCTGGAGGGGGACGAGGGTGGTGAGGGGTTTTCTTGAGAGAAGCTGCCTCCTCTGGTTCGTGATTCGCTGACATCGGGCGAAGCCGATTCTGGCTCGGAGGAAAAATCACTGGAGGAAGCCTCACAGTCGGACATGTAGCCGTCTGGTTCCACCAGCTTTTTATCCCCGGAGTTATCAGAGCTGTACCCTCCAGGAGTGAACGTGACACGGTCTAACAGGGACTGCTTGTGCTTGCGGGTGATGGTGTATTGGAGAGGATCCTGGCCATCCTTTTTAATCATTTCTGGCAAAATTCTCCGACGAGCATTTATGAACCAGTTGCACACTTGTAGAACAGTCAAATTTGTAGCTGATGAGAGATAAACCTTTTCCTGGTCAGAAGGATAAGCATTATATCTGTGTTCATACAGCCATGTTTTCAGGATGCGGACAGCTTCTTTGGGTAAATTTCCTCGCCTCCGTCTTGCATCATTCAGACCATCATCATCTTTCCTAGAATCCGAGTCATAGTCATTTTCCCAAGGCCTTGCAAATTTGAAATCACGAACTGCAAGTGAAAAAATAAAATCTTATTAGAATTAAGCTCTTTAAAAGGGGGAAAATTAAACACCTTTTCTATAAATGTATATTGATGGCAACCCCCCCTTAAATTTTTATACTAAAAAAAAAACCCACCTATCTTTTGGCAGGAAAATAACAAAGATTTTTAAATAGTTACAAATTCAGTTTCTGTCAATTGCCATTTAAACATTTAAATTTTTGAAATTTTTTTTGGACATTTTGAAGTTTTTTATCATTACAGTGTTGTTTACAAGTATCCCAATGGCCTTGACACACTGAGCAGTGCCTAAATCCCACCAAATTAATTATAACTTTCATGTCATCGGCTGTCCGAGGGCAGTCGAAAGTGTTTAGAGTACTGTTTTCAGAACAATTAACGGCTAACATTAGCAGGTTGTTGTGAGCAAGTGTCACTTGACGGTCAACAACATATTGACAGATGCATCAATTATACACAAATTCGCGCTAAATGCCTCCAAATACACACAAAGAAAAAAATAAACATCAACTAAGCCATTGCATGTCGCATAAAGGAATACAATATTATAAATTAACGAAAACTTTAATCGCAGCGCGTTGTTGTGGTGCGTGTTTCTTTGTTGTACGAACATCGAGCACGTGGTGTCAACGATTTTTGATAAAGAATCAAATAACAAGATACGACAAACATTTCTTTCGATTTCAAAAGATTGATTCACATACCTCGTCTCATCTTAAGTGATTCTGACATGGTGCTAGTCCGTGTAAATAGGTAAAACTTCGAAATGGGCTCCTTCTTCTTTTCAAAACTGTCAATTTCCTTTCCACCACGCGGGATCTGACAAACCGCGCAAACCACGTGCCAATCGCTTGAGATCGCATTTCATTGGACAGCATTTGAAATTCCTCAATTTGATTGGTCGGGGAACTTTTGACAGCTCGAAGGGGCGCGAGAAAATTGCTTCCATGTGTCACCTGTTCAAAAAAGAAATATGACAAAGGATTTAGATTTTTAAATTTGTTTTCTCTTTATTTGTGTGGTAAATGCGGTTTGCTTTTTAATAAATATATCATTATAGTATATTTGATAATTTCACAACGGTCTAAAATTGTACCACGGAAGAACTATATAAATAAAAGAAAATTTATGCGCAATGAATACCAAAATTATCTAGTTTATATGAGTGTTCACAACATGCACACTGGCACGTAGCAGCAAACATTTTTCTTAAATAAATATAGAAAATTAAATTATGAAGGAATTGTCCCCAACCCACTTTTTTGGAGCATATAAAATTTTAACATTAAGTTTCCTGTTTTAGGTAGTACACCCCCCCCCCCCTCCACACTTTTTTTTAACATTGGCTATTTTTTAACTGACTGTTTATATTCGTAAACATGTACATAATTACGTACATTTTTATGGGTTTTATTGATTCTTTTAATTTGGTTGCTGTCCATGGAATGATTAAAAATGAATGATCAGTATAGATATTTGACAATTCAGAAAGACCACTTCCTTAATTCCTCTTAAACAAAATTATTATAACACGATTGGTATTTTTCATCATTAGCTCTTTTTAAAATGCATGTTTCTCGATAAATTTTTTAATATTTGTCCAATTTCTCATGCTAAAATGTGTGAAAAATTGAAATAATATATATATTTGATATTATATAGCTGTAAGAATTTCATAGCAACATAATAGAAGTTTAAAATAATTAATATTTTGAATTTCTACCTAAAACCATAGTAATAACCTTAAACAATTTATACACCGGGTAGTAGATATATTGAATTCAAAGTGAATATGGTAGGCCAATTACAAATATTTTACTTTCAGGAAGTTAAACTCGAATATATTTAACACGAGTTGTCTGAATAATCACAAGAACCCCGAACCCGATCAAAATGTTTGACTGATTTTCAGACCGGCTTTAAAAGACTGAAGTTTTATAAAGTCAGCAGTATTCCTAATTATAACTTTGTTTACCATATTAGACTGAATTTTTTGCAGCAAAGATTACAAAGTTTTTATGTTGACAGCTGATTGTCATTGAATTGATAATATTGCTGATGCCAGTGATGGCAGCATGGAGTTTTTGGATTTTCACCACTACTGTGATCTGGTTTGCCATTTTCCTTACATGTTTTATGCCTGTAAAGAAAGAATTCATCGGGATTTCCACACCAGAGACTGTCCTGGAACAATCAGGGTTCTTCGTGCCAGGAGTTTCCCCTTTGAAACGCCACTACAACAAAACAGTTTTGATTTTGATTGATGCTCTTAGAGCTGGTTTCTTGTTCAGTCCTGATACTCCAATGTCCATGACAAAGAAACTAGTTTCACAAAACTTGGCTTTTGTGGCTAAAGCCCATACTCCAACAGTGACTTTGCCGAGAATCAAGGTATATTAAAGAAAACTGAAAAAAAAATTAAACACCAGATTATTATAATAGTTGTGACTTCGAACAATTTGAAGTAACTGTTATATATAATGATTTGATTTCAATATATATAACGTACTGTATGAATGAAAATGAAGTAAAGCAAACAATTTGTGACCATGAAGTTTTGATTGAAGTGTAGAAAAGATTATAATAGTATATTAATATCTGCTGCTGCAGTCTATACACGTAAGTTAAATTACTGTATAACAGGTATTTTCTGTGGCTCAAAAGTTTTGCGGTTTAGGCCCTAAAAAGGATCAAATTATATTCTGCGTTTCCAATTTCTGCGATTACATAAGACCGTATCGTAGAGGACAGGAATTACAAGTCTAATTTAATTAGATTGTATTATACAATGTGTCAAATATTGACTCCCTTTTTCATGGGTTTTTCGGGATTCCGCTGGGGGTATTGCCACCGATACTGTGTGTAAGGGGGTTGTTAATTTCCCATTATGTAATCAGCCACTTGTTGACTCTAGCTGCAGTAATTATTGCATGGTGAATGTTTATCTAGCAATTTTCGGTAGAGCATGCATTTGTCTCATATTGGATATTATAAAGAGTTATGTAGCTCAAAAATGTGCATGAATATTAACAAATGATGATTAAATAAGATCTTTTTTTAACTCCTTTTGATCCGTAATCAAATTACTAGATTATGTTTGACTGACCTAACCTTCAATATTATTTAATTTGACCAATCAGTTTTGAAGATACTTGACCGACACATTTCTTGAGTATTATTTGTCTAAGAATAATTCTCTAATTAGGCTATTATCATTTAAGACTGTTGTTGTTTTGAATGAGATTCGCAGATGAATTTCCTACAAGAGCTTGGAATACATTATCTGCACACGTAGATCTATACGTGTAACCTGAAAAATTAATCACATCTGATAATTTTGTTACTTTTTGAGTGTGTATTCTGTAGATATATAGTAAGTGTGAATTTTACGAACTGTTCCACCCAAATGATATTAAACTGAAATTATATTAGGAGTTAATCACGGGCTATTACCGAATACAAACCACTGAGAAACATACTGACCACATAAAGCCGGTAGATACGGTAATCATTGCATTTAGTGAATAATTTAAGAATGTTTTGCGATTATAATTTCTGCAGATTTTTTATACCCGCAAAATATCGCAGAAAAGAAACAACCGCAGAAAATACTTGTTATACGGTATGTAAAACATACAGAACTGCACTTGTTGTGTGCCAAAATTATAACCGGAAATTTAGCATGCCGTGTAAAAAAAGAACCGGATCCGAAAGACACTGGAGTTACCTTAAGTTAATTACTACTGGCGCAGGAACAGTTCTTGCTACGTACCATTACCAGGCATTGTCACTTCACAATATCAACGTTTAAAATTATGTGGTGTTTAGAACTGTTACATAGTGAATATATAATATGTATATAATACATATATATAATATGTGAAAATAGGTCTTAAGCCAATATATTACATATAAGTGTTTTAATAAAGATTTACTAATGTGATATTACCCTTTCTTTTTGTAGGTCATGAAAATTGATGTGATATATAAAACAGAACATCATTGTTTTTACAGGCTCTGATGACAGGCAGTGTCCCTGGTTTTGTTGACGTCATCTTAAATTTTGGCTCAACAAAATATGAGGGGGACAACATTTTGGCTCAGATGAGCCGGGCCGGTAGAAGAGTAGTATTTTTCGGGGATGACACATGGATCAAGCTTTTTTCTGACCATTTTACAAGATATGAAGGCACTACCTCTTTTTTTGTCACTGATTATACAGAGGTAAAAGGACTTTGCATTACTTCTGATAAACGTAATCCAGCTTTATAATGTTATGTGCTATATCAATTCATTAACGTCAAGATTTAACCCTAAAATACATATTAAAGAAATGTCACCAAGTCATTTACTGGTACATAAGTGATTGGTGTTCATTCATACTGGTAGAATGAGTATCATTGCTGTTACATGAACTTTTCTTCTGTCAGAATTAAACTACTATTTAAAGAACCTACAGTTTGTGTAAGATTTATCAAAGAGATGCCGAGGATCTTAAAACTTGTTTTGATTTTCTGTGATTTTATTTAAGGTGGACAACAATGTGACCAGACATTTGCCGTCAGAACTCTCTGCGGGGGACTTTGACCTACTTATCTTGCACTATCTGGGATTGGATCACATTGGTCATCTGGCTGGTCCTAGCAGTCCATTGGTTCCTCCCAAGCTTCGAGAAATGGACGAGGTCATTGACACAGTATACAGATCACTGACAAAGGTAAAAGGAATTGAATGAATGGATCGCACAACATATATCAGTCAAAGGATAAAAAAACAGGCATCAATGTTGGTTTAGTGAACTATAAGTTTCTGGCAAATTTAGGGCTTTTGGGTTTGAAATTTGGAGATTTTATTTTATTTACATGTATATGCTAATTATATTGAAGATTTTAAGCATCTAAATCTTGATTTTTATATTTTGTTCATTTGTATTGATGACTTACATTTTTCATGAGTTTCTCAATTTCAGCAGAGTTATTCCCCTTAAATATTTGATGTTTTTTTAATTTTCTTCACTTTACTTTCAGTCATTTCTAAGACTTGCTTTCCTTGTATTAATTGAGATAATGCAATGTTTGAGTTAAGGATTTTTTTCTTCAAATAATCAAATTGTGTGTTACACTCAGAAGTGAATTATGAAAAATTATCTCTGTATATTTCCAACAGAACAAAACATTGGATTAATTTATAGGACATACATTGACATACATTGACATACATTGATTTATAGGACATACATTGATTTATAGGACATACATTGACATTTTATATCCAATCCAATGCAATAAAAAAAAATCAAATTAAGAAGTCACATAGATATGGTTGGACTACTGTAAAAGTAGTTATTTACGCTGGTGGTTAAGTACGCGTTTTCTGTGGTCAAACAATACGCGGATGCGCGATTTACCACTCTAAGTGTTTAATATTTTACCATATGCGCGGAGGTAATTTTTGCGGTTTTCAGCCTACCATGTAACTAGTGTAAATTTCCCCCACGCGTAAATAACAACTTTTACAGTATATACCACTGGTATTAAGGACATTGCATGTGTTAGCAATAAGAGTATCTTCCTTGGTTTTAACACCCACTTACAATCCTCTTGTCCTTATAGTTGCAGGGAGAGGGACTACCCAACCTTCTGATAGTGTGCGGGGACCACGGAATGAGTGACCAGGGCAGTCATGGGGGAGCTTCCTACAGCGAGACTCGAGTACCACTCGCGTTCCTGTCCACACAACATAGGTCCAGCACAGGTCAGTCTGTGACAGTTGTCGTCCAGCTTTGGTATGTTCAGTAATGGCTAATCTTTGGTGTTGCTTGTAATTTTCTCCACCCTAAATTTGTCTGTGTGATACAGATTTTTTTCAAAAGGGTTCCAGAAAACTCAACCAATTGTTAACTCACCCAAGCCACTTGGTAACTGACCCTTTTGTGTTAACTATTTGGTCCATCATAATACCACATTGCCCCTTGATTATCATGCCAACTTACCCTGAGTTACTCATGACCCAATGCTTACTTGCCTCTGTGTTGACACATTAAAACTCTATCAACTAATTGCTTCAATAACAACTAATACCAAAGAAACATGCCCCATACCAATAGGGCCATATTTATGTAATAAGTTGTTTTTCAAGACTTTTTCAAAGAAATATTTTGTCACACCAAAGAAACATGCCCCATACCATTAGGGCCATATTTATGTAATAAGTTGTTTTTCAAGACTTTTTGTCACAGATTGAAGAAAAAATTAAAACACATTTTTGCAAAAATTTATAAATGTAATAGACTAATCGTGCTAACACCACCCACCCAATACCAGAAAAGATTGAAAACTTATCCTAACAAAATTCCCTCTTTCAAAACTTGTTCAATCTTTTTTTATTTAATATGCTGATTTTTTAAATGATTGATATGATGGTTTGGCTGAATTCATTCTCCTGATTTCACAAACAAAATTTTTTTTCTCTTTAATTCTTGGAAAATTTTGGTTGTTTGGTCTTGAAAAAAAGGAGAGGTTTTAGTGGCAAGAAGCAAGTTACCAATGGGATGCTGCAATTTGTATGTGTTTCTTTCAACACATTTAGATGTTCAACAGAAAAGTTAAGAGATTGAATAATTTTAACTCTTCTCATCACTAACAAATCAGGATTTCCTTATTTGCAAAGTTGGAAATTCATTAAAAAAGGAATCACAAATTGATGTGATTTAAAATTTTAAATATTGCCTTGTCATAGAGATAGTGTAGTTCGGGTTCTTTCTAAGACATTGGGCACATAGGGTTGGTGTTAATACTTGGTTTCCATGTTCCTAAGTGAATGAGAGCCATTGACACTCTCTGAATGAGTTCAATCGAAGGTTAATCGTTTAATCCCAGCGTTTGGGCGTGCACATTTTCAGCACGATAGATGGAGGCAACTTCTTATCCCTGGGAGGATTTTTATCTTGCTTATTTTAACTAGTCAATGAAAAATTAAGTTTTGAATGAGTGGGATGTAAATTTAGCATGTGAGAAATAGAGGTAATTTGCTTTAACTCTTCCATATTCAACACTGGATGCATTTATAATTCTTTTATTGGTTAATATTGGTGGAGCATTCTACCACTGGCAAAACATTGGTACCAATTTGAAAGTATACCATTGGTAATTTTCATTAATAGCCAATTCTGCAGGCCAACCACATTCGTGGTAGATTCGCCAGTGTAGGATTTTTGTTTATTAGTATCACTGATAAAATGGTGACAAATGTTCCTGGTAGCTTGTGCGACCTTTCGTCACAAATTATTCCAGTCCAAATGAACATAAGAGAGAAAATGGCAAAATTACTTATCTTGACATTTGAAAATGACTTTAAAAAAATCTAGGGTGTAATGGGGAATAGTAAACTCTATATATTGCTGCACATGTAGAACAAATGAATTCTTTTTAGGCATATGAATGTCACAAGATGACACTTGATCATACAAAGTCTAGCTACTTTCATTTTGCCTCAATAGTGCAACAAAACACCAAGTACACTGTCATTATAGGGTGCACTTGATTAAGCTTAACTTGATGTACACCAGTGTACACCGGTGTAAACATTTTGTATTGCATATCAAGTGCACTTAAATGGTGTAGTGTACATGGTGTAGGGAAGTTAAGAATGAATATGACGGAAAAGGGTGCAGTTTTAACAAAGAATCTGCTGTTCCGCAACAATTCTATGTTTTTTGTGTGATAAAAATGCAATAAAATAAACACAGATTTCAAATTTAATGGCTTTTTTACAAAAGACAACTTATATGCAACTTCTAATCCGTTATATTACTTAAAATCATTTTTCAAGTTTCCATCATAACATTCGTCCACCATATTGGTTTCAGTGCTACACCCAACAACACATGCCCCTGACTTAGTGTAGAAAAGTGTACACCCGGTGTGCACCTAAACGCTACCCCACTGCACTTGATTTACAAAAGTGTACACAGTGTACACCTTTTGGTAAAATCAAGCACGCCCATTGCATTAAAAATGGCAAAAAACTAAAACTTTGCCATTGGTAACCATTGATTACAATTTGTAACCATTGTTAACCAATGGTACCAAAGATCACTTTTGGTAACTGTTGGTAGCCATTGGCTTTTATTTTGCCATTGGTTTACCAATATGCTGTTCACAGGTTTGAAGCAACAAATGGCACCATTGTTTAAGAATGTTACCAAAGACTACCAATGGCAAAATCAATATCTGTACCAATGGAAGAATCAATATCTGTACCAATGGAAGAATTGTAAATGCACCCACTGAAGGTAGAAATAATAAAAGAGAGTAAATATTTTAATATCTAATGAATACAGTGTGTGAAATAATATAGTATTTTTATCAGATGATTTTATTTTCTTTGAGAAGAATTCTGTTTTTTAGCGTGTCATAATAAGTATTGAAAGTACAGCAACAAAAACTTACAAAAATAAATTCAATCATTTTTCTTCAATGTCAAAATTTTATATTCTATCAACCCTTTGTCCTCTTCCCCACCTTAACGCCTAGAAGACAAAGTATCCTTCTCCCAGTAACCATTACAAGCAAAGCACCAATCCCCTCGCTCTCCACCCCAACATTCAGGTGAATGACTTACCTGTTTTAAAATGTTGGGGTGGAGAGCGAAACAGGTAAGTCATTCACCTGAAACATGGAGCATATTAACTTCTATTGATGTTTTAGTAAACCTCAGACCTACATGATAATCAGAAAATTGGTTTTTCCAAAGTTGGTGTTGAAACATGGAGGTCAGTATTACAGTTAAGGAGAGTTAGAATTACTGTAAGGCTGTTCAAAGTTGACTTTACATCCCTTTAAAAAAATACAAAACCTATGTGTGAGGACAATAAGATTTAGACAAAAAAAATTTGCATTCATACAAATACTGTGAGTATTCGAGTTAAATGTGAACTATTCCTGTAATAGTATGTCCTGTCAGTTACCATATTAAGACAATGCCAGAGAGCATCTGATATATAATCCATAATTTGCCCTTAATATTTTTACAGTTTTTTGGTTGCAAAATGTAAAACCCAAACTGTACTGGATTATATATTAAGTAAGAGTTTGTTTGTTTTTTCAAAACAGCAATTTCTTCTAAACTTACAAATGGGGTGACGTTAAAACATAGACAGCCTAGTGATAAATAAGTCAGCACATTTCATACTTATGTTTTATATTTTGAACTACTTTTGATTTGGCAGATGTTGGATTAATAACTTCAAAACATCATAAATATAACTATACAGTATGACTTTCTAAAATACAAAATCTAGAACATGTCATAAAGTTTTCTGATTACAGGCGGTGTGATGTTACTGTTCTGTCAGTGTTTGATTACATGTGGTGTACTGTCAATCTTCTGATTACAGGTGGTGTGATGTTACTGTTCTGTCAGTGTTTGATTGCATGTGGTGTACTGTCAATCTTCTGATTGCTGGGGGTGTACTGTTACTGTTCTGATTACAGGTGGTGTAATGTCAGTGTTTGATTACAGGTGATGTACTGTGTTTGATTACAGGTGGTGTGATGTTACTGTTCTGATTACAGGTGGTGTAATGTCAGTGTTTGATTACAGGCTTCTTTGCCAGCCAAGGGTTTTCTGTCCACTTCGCCCCCCATAAACCCTTGGCAGATCTCATTACAAAAACTCGGTAATGCGGTGGTGCTTTCTAGCGAGCAACTTGAGTTGTGCCCCTTGTATATTTACATTTTAATCGAATGAAATAAGGGGTAACATACGCGCTAAGGCATAAATACAACTTGAAAACATGTTGACTAGCAATAATAGGAACATAAATAATGATGCTATTAAATAGGAATGAAGATATAACCTAGAGAAAGCAAGGAATGTTTTATTTATAGTGTTTGTGGGGACCAGTCCTGGGAGTGAAAACATTGCTATATATGAATGCATTCAAGCCATACAACAAGGTATTGTTGTCGTAATTATTGTGGACAAAAGAAATTAGATAAAATTAAAATACAGCTAATTGAACCTTTAAAAGCAATATCCACAAGCAGAGTTATAAACTAACGGGATAGGCAACTTCTTCATTCGCCATGTTTACTTCCCATACTTCAATCACACGAGCCTTGAGAAGTTTGTAAATCTCTGTTCAATTCAGAAAAATATATCGTTTTTTAAAGTGACCTGGTTAGACCATCCTTGTAGAGGTTCTATACTCAAGCACTTTTGCCTCAACTTGTGAAAAGCACCAAATGTTTTACCAAAGATCACACGTGTGTTTCTTTTAAGTTTATTTATAAGCGCTTGCTTACAACGCTGCGATTGGATCAGCTACTCGCAGCTGCAGCCAATCATGAAGCTTGTCACCTAGTTTTCGTAATGAGATCTGCCAAGGGTTTATTGAGAGCAGAGTGGACCGAAAACCCTATATTGGTGTAATGTCAGTGTTTGATGACAGGTGATGTACTGTTACCGTTATGCTTACAGGTGGTGTACTGTCAGTGTTTGATTACATGTGGTGTACTGTCAATATTCTTATTACAGGTGGTGTAATGTCAGTATTTGATTACAGGTGATGTACTGTTACTGTTATGATAACAGGTGGTGTACTGTTACTGTTATGATTACAGGTGGTGTAATGTCAGTATTTGATTCAAGGGTGATGTACTGTTACTGTTATGATTAAAGGTGGTGTACTGTTACTGTTATGATTACAGGTGGTGTAATGTCAGTATTTGATTACAGGTGGTGTACTGTTACTGTTATGATTACAGGTGGTGTACTGTTACTGTTATGATTACAGGTGGTGTAATGTCAGTATTTGATTACAGGTGATTTACTGTTACTGTTATGATTACAGGTGGTGTAATGTCAGTGTTCTGATTACAGGTGGTGTACTGTTACTGTTATGATTACAGGTGGTGTAATGTTACTGTTATGATTATAGGTGGTGTACTGTTACTGTTATGATTACAGGTGGTGTAATGTCAGTATTTGATTACAGGTGATGTACTGTTACTGTTATGATTACAGGTGGTGTAATGTCAGTGTTCTGATTACAGGTGGTGTACTGTCAATATTCTGATTACAGGTGGTGTAATGTCAATGTTTGATTACAGGTGATGTACTGTGTTTGATTACAGGTGGTGTACTTTTACTGTTCTGATTACAGGTGGTGTACTGTCATTGTTTGATTACAGGTGGTGTGATGTTACTGTTCCCAATACAGGTGGTTTACTGTCAATATTCTGATTAAAGGTCTTTGACTGTTACTGTTCTGATTACATGTGGTGTACTGTTAGTGTTTGATAACAGGTGTTGTACTGTCTATATTCTGATTACAGAAGGTATACTGTCAGTGTTTGATTACAGGTGGTGTAATGTCAGTGTTCTGATTACAGGTGGTTTATTGTTTCTGTTCTGATTACAGGTGATGTACTGTCAGTGTTATGCTTACATGTGGTGTACATTCATTGTTTGATTACAGGTGGTTTACTGTTACTGTTCTTATTACAGGTGGTGTACTGTCAATTTTCTGATTACAGATGTTGTAATGTCAGTGTTTGATTACAGGTGGTGTACTGTCAATGTTTGATTACAGGTGGTGTGGTTGAGTCAGAGGTAGATCAGATTGACCTTGTTCCTACATTGTCAGAACTGCTGGGTCTTCCTATCCCTAGCAACAACCTAGGGCACCTGCTGATGGACATGGTTCAAGAGCAAGGTGCTGAGGAACAGTTAGCCTCACTAATGAGGAACACCATCCAGCTCCTCAATCTGCTGAGGGAGGACCAACCAGGTGCCGATTCAGGTAAATCTGTCAATCATGTATGGCCCTATTTCCCCTTTTAACTATGGATAATTCTCTGTTTGGTGTGGGTACTACCATTCCTTTATAGTATTTTGATAATTTCCAAACTTAACATTATATGAATGTCATTGCGATGTCTACAATTTTTAGCAAATTAATCTGTCAAGTTGACTTTATTAAACCTCTACTTATTTTTCACTATATAAGTGCAATTTGATATATTTCACTGATTTTCTGAAAATCGCCATAGACAGACAGACTGATTCCCTGCAAAACAGACTGATTCCTGCAAAACAGACTGATTCCTGCAAAACAGACTGATTCCCTGCTAAAAGACTGGTTCCCTGCAAAACAGACTGATTCCCTGCAAAACACACTGATCCCTGCAAAACAGACTGATTCCCTGCAAAACACACTGATTCCCTGCAAAAAAGGTGCATCAGTTCGATGAACTGATACACGGTAAAATAAAACAGTTAAAGTATACCATTGAGGGAGTCATCAAGATTCCCTATTTCCCTCTGGTTCACAATGGGAAATAGACTTTCTCTCGGGAAACTGGATCTTGCAAACTCCCTCAATGGTATACTTTAATATTGCAACCCAATCAAGAGGATAAAAATGATGTCTAGCTTCTTGAGTCTTTGTTTATTAGAATCTGCATCCGTTCATTTCTTATTTAGTTTATGGAAAAAGGATGCATTATTTAATAACAAAAGGATGTCCTACATTGATACATTATGACAAAAGGATGTCCTACATCGGTACATTATAACATAAGGATGTCCTACATCGGTATGTTATAAAAAAAAGGATGTCTTCCATTGATACATTATGACAAAACGATGCCCTACATCCATACATAATGACAAAAGGATGTCCTACATTTATACATTTTGACAAAATGATGTCCTACATCGGTACATTATAACAAAAGGATGTCCTACATTTATACATTATGAAAAAAGGATACCCTACATGCGTACATAATGACAAAAGGATGTCCTACATTTATACATTTTAACAAAAGGATGTCCTACATCGGTACATTATAACAAAAGGATGTCCTACATCGGTACATTATAACAAAAGGATGTCCTACATCGGTACATTATAACAAAAGGATGTCCTACATCGATACATTATAACAAAAGGATGCCCTACATCGTTACATTATAACAAAAGGATGTCCTACATCCGTACATTATAACAAAAGGATGTCCTACATCCGTACATTATAACAAAAGGATGTCCTACATCGATACATTATGACAAAAGGATGTCCTACATCGGTACATTATGACAAAAGGATGTCCTACATCGATACATTATGACAAAAGGATATCCTACATCGGTACATTATGACAAAAGGATGTCCTACATCCGTACATTATAACAAAAGGATGTCCTACATCGATACATTATGACAAAAGGATGTCCTACATCGGTACATTATGACAAAAGGATGTCCTTCATTGATACATTATGACAAAAGGATATCCTACATCGGTACATTATGACAAAAGGATGTCCTTCATCAATACATTATGACAAAAGGATGTCCTTCATCAGTTCATTATGACAAAAGGATGTCCTACATTGATACATTTCTCTTAGTTCACAATTTTTTGCTACAATAAATGACAGGACAAGATTGGCACTTGAATATCATTTCATTTTTTATCTTCATTCTAGAAGTAAGAAGTTTTTTCCATTCAACTTGTCAACTCCATTTAAAATGGTTATCCCTAAATCCACAGGAGAGAAGTAGTGCAATGGCTCATCAAATTGAAATCAAATACAATGAGGTCATCACCATGGCAACAAGCACTATTTCCAAAAAGTTGACCACTTACGACATACCAGCTCTGATCACTTGTGTCTTTGGATTGTGGACAGTGAGTGCTTTATTACAGATATCAACTGTTCAGAAAAGTATTTAAACTATACATGAATTAAAAGATGTCTCCAAAATAAGTTGTGCCTCAACCTTAAAAATGAGTGGCATTACCATACCCAAGATAGCAATCAAAATGATTTGGGTTTAACTGTTAAGGAACAGATTTCTTTTCTCTTGCTACCTTATTTTTTAAATTCTTGGAATGTTTCAATGATTTTACTGTTGTTTAAATGTATCTGTACTGGTGTTAGCTTTTATACAGGAATTGCATTTGTATCTGTATTTTGTCTATTAAGGAGGCTGGGTGGTCTACAATTTAGCCAATAAATCTGCATTAAATTTTTAGATATGATGTCTTTAGCTATAAACTATTATTTACGGTAGTAAAGAAAAAGTCCATATATTTTACCTTTTTAATTTGGGCATTTTCCTATATTCTTATATAGACTCTCCTTTTAAAAGGAGATCAATACAGTCTAAAAATGGCCATGGCCATCGAGCCCTCTTAACAGGCGGTGTATCTGTTTTAAATCCTTTTACATTATATCCGTTTTTAGCTCACCTGAGCTGAAAGCTCAAGTGAGCTTTTCTGATCAAAATTTGTCCGTTGTCTGTCGTCGTTGGCGTTGGCGTTGGCGTTGTTGTCGTTGTAAACTTTTCACATTTTCATCTTCTTCTCCAGAACCACTGGGCAGATTTCAACCAAACTTGGCACAAAGCTTCACTGGGTAAAGGGGATTCAAGTTTGTTCAAATGAAGGGTCACACCCTCTTTAAAGGGGAGATAATTTAGAATTATTTAAAATTTGTAGGTATTTTTCAAAAATCTTCTTCTCAAAAACTATTAGGCCAGAAATTCTGTAACTTGTATGGAAGCATCCTCAGGTAGTGTAGATTCAAGTTTGTTCAAATCATGGTCCCCAGGGTAAGGGTGGGGCCACAATGGGGGGATGAATTTTTACAAAGGAATATATAGAGAAAATCTTTAAAAATCTTCTTCTCAAAAACTATTAGACCAGAAAAGCTCAAATTTGAGTGGAAGCATCCTCAGATAGTGTAGATTCAAGTTTGTTCAAATCATGGTCCCTGGGGGTAGGGTGGGGCCACAATAGGGGATGAATTTTTACATAGGAATAGATAGAGAAAATCTTTAAAAATCTTCTTCTCAAAAACTATAAGGCTGGAAATGCTCGAATTTGAGCGGAAGCATCCTCAGATAGTGTAGATTCAAGTTTGTTTAAATCATGGTCCCCGGGGGTAGGGTGGGGGCACAAAGAGGGATGAATTTTTGCAAAGGAATATATAGAGAAAATCTTTAAAAATCTTCTTCTCAAAAACTATTAGGCCAGAAAAGCTCAATTTGGAGTGTAAGCATCCTCAGATAGTGTAGATTCAAGTTTGTTTAAATCATGGTCCCCGGGGGTTGGGTGGGGCCACAATGGGGGGATGAATTTTTACATAGGAATATATAGAGAAAATCTTTAAAAATCTTCTTCTCAAAAACTATTAGGCCGGAAAAGCTCCAATTTGAGCGGAAGCATCCTCAGATAGTGTAGATTCAAGTTTGTTTAAATAATGGTCCCCGGGGGTTCGGGTGGGGCCACCATGGGGGGATGAATTTTTACATAGGAATATATAGAGAAAATCTTTAAAAATCTTCTTCTCAAAAACTATTAGGCTGGAAAAGCTCCAATTTGAGCGGAAGCATCCTCAGATAGTGTAGATTCAAGTTTGTTTAAATAATGGTCCCCGGGGGTTAGGGTGGGGCCACCATGGGGGGATGAATTTTTACATAGGAATATAAAGAGAAAATCTTTAAAAATCTTCTTCTCAAAAACTATTAGGCCGGAAAAGCTCCAATTTGAGCGGAAGCATCCTCAGATAGTGTAGATTCAAGTTTGTTTAAATAATGGTCCCTGGGGATTAGGGTGGGGCCACCATGGGGGGGATGAATTTTTACATAGGAATATGTAGAGAAAATCTTTTAAAATCTTCTCCTTAAAAACTATAAGGCCAGAAAAGCTCAAACTTTTGTGGAAGCATTCTCAGATAGTGTAGATTCAAGTTTGTTTACATCATGGTCCCCAGGGGTAGGGCGGGGCCACAATGGGGGGATGAATTTTTACATAGGAATATGTAGAGAAAATCTTTAAAAATATTCTGGGAAAGTTTTCAGTCCAAAAAGTAGAAACTTGTGTGAAAGCACGGGTTGTGCAGATTAAAGTTTGATCAAACCATGATTCCCTAGAGAAAAGTGGGGCCACAAAGTGGGGGGGGGGGGGGTTATATAGGAATAGAGAAAAATCTTCTTACAGGTACAACAACAAAAGGGGCTATGTATTTACCATAAAAATATGTGGATAAAAATCAGCAGATGTTTTAAATTTTTTGAGCAAGATCTACTGTACTTAGTTGTCAAGATATTTTGATTTTGATACTGTAATGCTAATTTGATCAGAGTTAAGGCTATTGTTGCTCAGGTGAGCGATGTGGCCCCCGGTCCTCTTGTGTTTGTGTATATACATGTCATCTTTGTGTCATTGTCGAATCATTTTCATAAAGAAAAAAAAATTATGAAAGAAGTTTTATTTTTTTTTCTTTAAAGAAACCTTTGTGATTCTTTTTGCCTCTAACTAGATAAAGTTGGCCACTATTAAGGGAACAAGTTTAAAGTGTAATCATTATAGTTTAAAGTAAATGCATGTATTAGCAAATTTTGTTGATCACATGATTGTTATCTGTCTTAACTTGAATGGATGTGAAAATTAGAAAGCCTTTTCATGAATGAAATGGATAGAAACCATGTTTGAAAATATATTGAATCAAAATCCCATTCTGAGTGGTGTTAGATGATAAGAAATGAAGTCCACATGTTTAACGGATGAAAATCCTGTTTTTCGGAGCATTTGACATAGATAATCTCTCGTTTTCAAAGGGTTGTTTCTGTAGCTCACCTGAGCTGAAAGCCAGAAAAGCTGTAGCTTGTGTGGAAGCATTCTCAGGTAGGGAACAAATCATGATCCTCGGGGTTGGGTGGACCTACAATTGGGGGGGGGGGGTTCAATTTTTTACATAGGAATATATAGGGAAAAATCTTTAAAACACAATTTGCCTTGAAAAGCTGTAACTTGAATCAGTACAGATAGTGTAGATTAAAATTGTCAAAATCATAATATTCAGGAGTAGGGTTGGGCAACAATGGGGGGGGGGGGGGTCCAATTTAACATAGGAAAACATTTAAATTTATAATTCACAAAAACTCAAATGTTGTTATGTATGGTTTTACTTTTATATGCAAGCTTTTTGACATATTGTTTATTCTTTAAAATTGTTTAGACTCTGGCCCCTGGAAATTCTTGGGCCTCACAAGTGGTTCAAAATTTGATGTAGGGTTATAATCCATGTATATAAAGTTGTTTAAGATCTTCTAGAGAACTGCAATGCTCAGTATGTGATATGTCTGTAAAATCATCCTGTTACAAAGGGGCGCAGTGATAAACATAAGAATATGCAGGGGATTTTTTTTTACACAGGACCTATTATATGACATTTTCACATATTTTGTATATGACTCTATAAAGCTGATTTTATTATGTCTATTAATTGTTTCTCAGGTGAGCGATGTGGCCCATGGGCCTCTTGTTTGTTTACTGACAGGCCTAGTCTATTCACAGTGTATTGCTGTATGCATTCTATTACAGGCTGTTTGTCTCTGTATTTTACCTCCTGCTAATTTGTAAAGAAATCATTGGTTAACAGCAGTCACGTGGAAACCATGTCTATTCCATTCACTGTCAGTACAAAATATACCGTAACTCTCCTTGAGCATTTCGATGTCATTCTTAGAGTATTATGACATCAGGTTTTGTACCCAATTTTAAAATTGTAACATTGTAATAAAGTATTTACTATTACATGTAATTCACAGAGAGGCAGTTAGTAAGATATATTCGTAGTGTGGTATGTAGTTGACCTAATATGGTTTAAACGTGGTCAGTAAATTCACTTCACTCTCACCCCATATGAAACTTACTGACCATCTATAAACCATGATAGGTCAACTACAAACCATGTAACTACCCTAATAATGTGTTGTCTTTTGCAGGCAGTGTATTGCTGTATATTTTCTATTACAAGCTGTTTGTCTTTTTTTGCTGTCTATTTACAGGCAATGTATTGCTGTATGTTTTCATTTATAGGCAGTGATCCTCCTTCTGCTGAGTCAGCAGAGTCCTGTTAGATGGATTGTCCTGGTCCATGTGATCTCTACCATGTATTTGGTCGGTCACCTGACACAATTCCAGTCTGTTTGGCTGTTCTCTGGGTCTGGGTACTTAATCTCATTAGCCTCCCTTATACTAGTACTGTCTACCATTGCACTCAAGACCAAGAAAACAATGAAGGATGTAAGTGTATATGTCATTGTATTATGATTATTTCTTTATACTCTCATTTGCAAACTACACTATAGAGCATCTCCATAAGTTGAGGTTAAATGAATATTGATCATAGCAGGTGCTTGAGTGGGTCGGGAGCTCGCTGTATGGAGGTGGATCTCTGTGTGGGGGATTCCTGATCCTCGGGATGCTCCTCCACACCATCAGTCTGCTGTCCAGCAGCTATGTGGAGGAAGAACACCAGACCTGGTACTTCCTCTCCACTTCCATCCACATTCTCCACTTGTCGTCAGTAATCCTCACCACGAACACAAATCAACATCCTTGTAAGGCTTCATTTAACTCCTCCACATCAAATCATTTTAAGGCATCATTTAACTCCTCCACATCAAACCATTTCCTGAGGAGCTGCCCTGAATCTGATGTAGAGTGCGATCGGAGCTCTCACTCAGACAGAATCAGACAGGAAGTACTAAACACTGCTGTTTTATTACTGGCTGCAAGATTGATGAGGTCTTGGAACCAGACAGGTAACAAGTGGCTCCATCTACCTGACATTGGGGACTGGCTGATTCTGTAAGTCAACACGTGTTTGAATTTAATTCAAAAGTTTTATGTCTGACATTGTAACTTCATAGGTTTCTGTAAAAGTTCTATAACAAATGTACTTGTTATAATTATACTTTGAATGTACCACATTTGTATTCTGAGGGCTGTTCAGTTGAGAAGGCCCTTGCAAATGCTTGTCAAAATTTGTGTTGTATGGATAGGAAATGTTGGCATGCATTCATGAACACCATCTCTACCATACAGGTACCAATACTTACACAGGCCGCTGATAAATAAGTACCAATACTTACACAGGCCTCTGATAAATAAGTACCAATACTTACACAGGCCGCTGATAAATAAGTACCAATACTTACACAGGCCGCTGATAAATAAGTACCAATACTTACACAGGCCGCTGATAAATAAGTACCAATACTTACACAGGCCGCTGATAAATAAGTACCAATACTTACACAGGCCGCTGATAAATAAGTACCAATACTTACACAGGCCTCTGATAAATAAGTACCAATACTTACACAGGCCGCTGATAAATAAGTACCAATACTTACACAGGCCGCTGATAAATAAGTACCAATACTTACACAGGCCGCTGATAAATAAGTACCAATACTTACACAGGCCGCTGATAAATAAGTACCAATACTTACACAGGCCGCTGATAAATAAGTACCAATACTTACACAGGCCGCTGATAAATAAGTACCAATACTTACACAGGCCGCTGATAAATAAGTACCAATACTTACACAGGCCGCTGATAAATAAGTACCAATACTTACACTGATAAATAAGTACCAATACTTACACAGGCCGCTGATAAATAAGTACCAATACTTACACAGGCCGCTGATAAATAAGTACCAATACTTACACAGGCCGCTGATAAATAAGTACCAATACTTACACTGATAAATAAGTACCAATACTTACACAGGCCGCTGATAAATAAGTACCAATACTTACACAGGCCGCTGATAAATAAGTACCAATACTTACACAGGCCGCTGATAAATAAGTACCAATACTTACACAGGCCGCTGATAAATAAGTACCAATACTTACACAGGCCGCTGATAAATAAGTACCAATACTTACACAGGCCTCTGATAAATAAGTACCAATACTTACACAGGCCGCTGATAAATAAGTACCAATACTTACACAGGCCGCTGATAAATAAGTACCAATACTTACACAGGCCGCTGATAAATAAGTACCAATACTTACACAGGCCGCTGATAAATAAGTACCAATACTTACACAGGCCGCTGATAAATAAGTACCAATACTTACACAGGCCGCTGATAAATAAGTACCAATACTTACACAGGCCGCTGATAAATAAGTACCAATACTTACACAGGCCGCTGATAAATAAGTACCAATACTTACACTGATAAATAAGTACCAATACTTACACAGGCCGCTGATAAATAAGTACCAATACTTACACAGGCCGCTGATAAATAAGTACCAATACTTACACAGGCCGCTGATAAATAAGTACCAATACTTACACTGATAAATAAGTACCAATACTTACACAGGCCGCTGATAAATAAGTACCAATACTTACACAGGCCTCTGATAAATAAGTACCAATACTTACACAGGCCGCTGATAAATAAGTACCAATACTTACACAGGCCGCTGATAAATAAGTACCAATACTTACACAGGCCGCTGATAAATAAGTACCAATACTTACACAGGCCGCTGATAAATAAGTACCAATACTTACACAGGCCGCTGATAAATAAGTACCAATACTTACACAGGCCGCTGATAAATAAGTACCAATACTTACACAGGCCGCTGATAAATAAGTACCAATACTTACACAGGCCGCTGATAAATAAGTACCAATACTTACACAGGCCGCTGATAAATAAGTACCAATACTTACACAGGCCGCTGATAAATAAGTACCAATACTTACACAGGCCGCTGATAAATAAGTACCAATACTTACACAGGCCGCTGATAAATAAGTACCAATACTTACACTGATAAATAAGTACCAATACTTACACAGGCCTCTGATAAATAAGTACCAATACTTACACAGGCCGCTGATAAATAAGTACCAATACTTACACAGGCCGCTGATAAATAAGTACCAATACTTACACAGGCCGCTGATAAATAAGTACCAATACTTACACAGGCCTCTGATAAATAAGTACCAATACTTACACAGGCCGCTGATAAATAAGTACCAATACTTACACAGGCCGCTGATAAATAAGTACCAATACTTACACTGATAAATAAGTACCAATACTTACACTGATAAATAAGTACCAATACTTACACTGATAAATAAGTACCAATACTTACACAGGCCTCTGATAAATAAGTACCAATACTTACACAGGCCGCTGATAAATAAGTACCAATACTTACACAGGCCTCTGATAAATAAGTACCAATACTTACACAGGCCGCTGATAAATAAGTACCAATACTTACACAGGCCGCTGATAAATAAGTACCAATACTTACACAGGCCTCTGATAAATAAGTACCAATACTTACACAGGCCTCTGATAAATAAGTACCAATACTTACACAGGCCGCTGATAAATAAGTACCAATACTTACACAGGCCGCTGATAAATAAGTACCAATACTTACACTGATAAATAAGTACCAATACTTACACTGATAAATAAGTACCAATACTTACACTGATAAATAAGTACCAATACTTACACAGGCCTCTGATAAATAAGTACCAATACTTACACAGGCCGCTGATAAATAAGTACCAATACTTACACAGGCCTCTGATAAATAAGTACCAATACTTACACAGGCCGCTGATAAATAAGTACCAATACTTACACAGGCCGCTGATAAATAAGTACCAATACTTACACAGGCCTCTGATAAATAAGTACCAATACTTACACAGGCCTCTGATAAATAAGTACCAATACTTACACAGGCCGCTGATAAATAAGTACCAATACTTACACAGGCCGCTGATAAATAAGTACCAATACTTACACAGGCCTCTGATAAATAAGTACCAATACTTACACAGGCCGCTGATAAATAAGTACCAATACTTACACAGGCCGCTGATAAATAAGTACCAATACTTACACAGGCCTCTGATAAATAAGTACCAATACTTACACAGGCCGCTGATAAATAAGTACCAATACTTACACAGGCCGCTGATAAATAAGTACCAATACTTACACAGGCCGCTGATAAATAAGTACCAATACTTACACAGGCCGCTGATAAATAAGTACATGTACCAATACTTACACTTACGCTTTCAGAGCAGACAACAGGACATTCCTGTCAGTCCTGGTCGCGGTATCTCTCCTACTTATTCTAGTCCTGCAGTCCCGTCGACTGACCTGGGTACAGATGATACTGTCAGCCATGGGGTTGTTCTGTGTGTTCTGGTCCCGTGCCTCAACTGGTGCCCTCTCTCTCCCCCTTGTTCCTCAAATGGACAGGTGAGTTGCCTAACATAAAACTTTTCAATTACCAGTATTTTCATTCTTTGAAGCATTTCAATTTTGATAATTGAAATGTTTTTACCAAGATCACTAGCATAGGGCTATTTCTACCACATGTATAGTGTGTAGTCAAGTTGATAAAATATTTTTTACTCTACTTGCAAAAGTGAAAATTCCATGATAATTTTGTAGTTCATTTACCGTACATTCCAATCAGTTCAGGCAGTTGAATCTTCATTCACAGAGGTCTCCATCAATCTATATAGCTCTCTGTGTTTGTTTCCTGTACAGGGGACTCCTTCCAGCCAGGCTGAGCTTCCTGTGTCTATTCCTTGTATTGGTCAGTCAGATCCTCCCCGGTCAAACCTCAAGGTCTTCTGGAGGACATATGGATATCTGTCTGACAGCATGGACAGTCCTCCATGTTTTATTGATGAGGCCTCATAACATTGTACTGGTGGCCTTCATGACAGTTCAGCAGTCTGTGCTTAGTAGAAGTAAACTTGTTCTCTCCCCCTCTGCTGCTGTAGTGTTCTATGTGTGGATGGGAAGAGCTGCTTTCTTTTCTCAGGTAATTACAACTTGGCCAGGACACAAAACATTTTGTTTACTGTGAACTATAAGATGTTTAGCAAGAAATTGCACTCACCTCTGAAAAATAAAAAATAAGATTGACAAACAGGAAATAGTTGTTATTTGTTGTTCCATATCACATGCTATTGAGACTCTCTGTTATGAATTATCTAATTCAATAAACCCTGCTGATTTTTAAATAATTTCATGTAAAGATAAAAATTTACGAATATTCTTGAGAAAAAAAAGTTAGATGATCAAAATTACCAGGTATGATTTTTGGACTCTGAATATCATGTGAATTTTGAAAATTCTATTTGCATATTGACAAACAGAAAATAGCTACGTGTTATTTGTTCCATATTATATGTAACTAAGACAATCAGACTCTTCGTTATGAATTACAGTAAAACACGGTTATAGGGAACACGCTCATAATGAATTGACGCTTATAGCAAAGTGATTTTCATTCCCCATGACTTTTTTACATGTTGTAAACTTGACGGATATAACGAATTATGCTTATAACGAAGTAAAATTGCCCGTCCCTGGGACTTCATTATAAGCGTGTTTTACTGTATCTAGTAATAATTTTTATATATGCATATTCCTAGCAGTATTCATGATTTTTAGAGTAAGCGATTAAGGCCACAAACATCATAGTTCTGTGATGATGTAGAAAAATTCATTTATCTTATAATATTGACTAGTGATTGAAAACAAATTATTATCGTTTAAAAGAGATAAAATCTAGATTCATCAGAATTTATCACTGTTGTCAGGGTAACTCTAACAGTATAGCCACAGTGGATGTGGGGGCAGGTTATGTAGGACAGGAAGATTATAATGCCGTCCCTGTGGCCTTCCTCCTGGGCCTTGCTACCTATGCTGGTCCCATTTACTGGTTCATGGCCTTTCTTGCAAAGCTCAACACCCTCAATCCAAGTCAGAGGTTAGAGATTTTATTCATATTTTATAATTTATTTTTTTTAGATATGTTAGCTTGAAGTTTTGTTTTTAACATAGAAATCCAGTTTTGGGGCCATTTGTACTGTAACAATACTTGGACATTTTGAACAAAACAAGTGTGTTCATTAAGTATATACTGTAGAAGCATATATATTCGTTGGGTTAAAATTTCGTTGTTTTTAAACCAAATAAAATTTCTTGGGATTTAATATTATATTAATATATTGTAATCTCTAAATAGTATCCTGTTTCAACTCTGTATTTATGAATACTTATTTTATTTTGATGTGTCTGTCATCTTGTAGGGACCTTCACCAGGTTTACCTCACTGTGGCAGTGACTTGTTTACTACCAATGGTGGTGTATGCGGCGTTCGTGGTGACTGAGCGGTACCATCTGTTTGTGTGGACAGTGTTTCTACCCAAGTTATTGTATTTGGGCATGGACTTGGTGATCTACTACCTCCTCTCTGTGATTCTAGTGCTTAAGTACTATCTACTGTGTGAATGATGAAGTACCATCTTTAGTGTTAATGATAAAATTCCTTTATAGTGTAAATGATGAAGTACTACTAGTATCTTCATTACTAAAGCTAAAGTACTATGTTCATTCTGAATGATGAAGCACTATGTACAGAGTATATGATGAAATACTATGTACAGTAAAACACTCTTATAACGAAGTGCCAGGGATGGGCGATTTTGCTTCTTTAAAAGCGTCATTCATTATATTCATCAAGTTTACAACATGAAATAAAGTCACGGGGAATGGAAATCACTTTGCTGTAAGTGTCAATTCATTATAAGCCTGTTCGCTATAACCATGTTTTACTGTACGGTCATTATGATGAAGTACTATGTACTATGTGAATGATAAAGTACTATCTACAGTCTAAATGATGAAATAATATCTACAGTCTGTATTATTTAAGTGCTATGTACATTCGTAATGATGAAATACTATCTACTGTCTGTATTATTTAGTACTATGTACAGTCGTTATGATGAAGTTCTATCTACAGTCTGATTTATTTTGTACTTTTTACAGTTGTAATGATGAAGTATTATCTACTGTTGGAATTATTTAGTGCTATGTACTGTTGTAATGATGAAGTTCTATCTACAGTCTGATTGATAAAGAACATGTATTATGTACTTTCGATATGTAAGTAATGAAGTATTATCTACAGTATATGTATATGTACTTCAAGTATGTGAGTAATGAGGTACTACGTACAATCTGAATAATAATGTACATGTTTTATGTACACTTTTAGGATAAAGTACATTTTCTTTGTACAGTCTGAATGATAAAGTACTGTCAACAGTCTAAATGATGAATTACTATCTACAATGTTGGTACCTATATAGGTACATGTACTTTATTTGCACAGCGAGAATGTTGATATAACTGTTTAAATGGTTTTTCTGTGGTTGCAAATTTTTGAGTTTTGATTCCCAAAATAAATAAAATTTATTTTTGTAATATTATTTTGCACAATTTCTTAGAAGATGATTACAAGAATAATATCAAACATATTTTGTGATTTAATATTTTGCATTTGAGATGATGCGATACAATTTAGTAAAAAAATTGCAGCCCACCAGAAAAAATAAAAAAGATGCATGATTCTTGTGATAGCCACTAGGGTTTGATTGTAAAGAGGTGTCTGTTCTTTCTGTGGTTGATTGTACTGAGCCACTGTACAGAGATGTTCTTTCTGTGAAATGTGACTAAATTGCTTATAGAATGACCACATTTTACTTATCTCAGGACATCAACTTGGTGTGGATTAGTACAAAATACCAATATGTATTACCACCCTTACTCGGTGATGATATGGTTCATTTATCATTAAGATTTGTAATCAATTGATTTTATTTAAGGAATAAGGAATCATTCTTTGAGTATTATGAGGTGATAATTTCGGTCGAGATGTGATCAAATCCAATAAAGCCCATAGGGCTTTATGATAGATTTGATCATGTGTGTTTGTGTTATTTGTGTTTTTTATATATATACATAAAATTGATATTTATAAACTACACCTGTATATGATATGCTGCAATTGATCTTGTCAATGTTATTTTTATGTAAGATCTAGTTCATTTATTTATTATATTTATTTTGTTCACGAGAATAACTATCAACTATTTTTTACATTTTTGCTCAAAATAGGTAAGAATATAAACAGTTAAAAGAGTTGAGTTAAAAGATGTGTACATGTGTGAGTCTCTTATGGCTATGTATTGTTAAAGTATGTGTCAGATGAACTATATTTTTTTAGCTCACTTAAGCCGAAGGGGGTTGAATTTTTACTTTGAAAATAATAGAGAAAAATCTTTTAAAATCTTCTTTTATAAAATCATTAAACCAAAAATAAAGCTAAAACTTGTGTGGAAGCATCTCAAGGAAGTGTTGATTCAAGTTTGTTCAAATCTTAATCCATTGGAGTAGGTTGGGGCTGCATGTGGAGTTGAACTTTTACATTTGTAAAAATAGAGAAAAATCTTTGAACATCTTCTCAAAAACTGAAACAACAAAAGGGGCTCAATGTGTAACAAAGGAACATGTGGAGATGAGTTTGGAAATCATTTAAACAAGACTTTACTAAATTATCTAAATATTTTGTTTTGAGTTCATAAAGCTGATTTGATCAGTTACAGCTATTGTTGCTCAGGTAAGCAATGTGGCCCATGGGCCTTTTGTCACAAATCAATTAACATGTGGTGGATTTCTCATTGACAGAGTAGAACATTTACTCAAGTGTCAGCATTCACCAGTAAGGTGTATTTGAAGTTGCAGAGAGGGAGCTTCAGAAATTTACAAATACCCGGGTACTTCAATTATTGCTTGTAGGAGGTTAAAAACAATTGTACATTATATACTAAAGAATATTACTCAGTTTAATAATGTAGTTTTCCAATTCTGAGTGACATTGAGGAAGTGAATGCCATGAAAAGTCCACATAATGTAAAAATGAAAACCAACCTATTTTAAATGACTTCTTTAAAATTTTGGTTCAATATTGAACTGGCACATGCTCCATAATGTTTTGAATTTAGAATAACTTTTATTGTAAAGCAACCTAATGAAATCAATGAAACAGTATGACAAGTAAAAGGGAGTGTCTCAGGTATTTGATAAACTCTGTGTGAAAGGGTCCCTTACAATGGAGAGAATTGTAGGAGTTTGTTTGTTATTGCAGACAACACATGTGATTAAAGGGCACCTGCATATAAGTTATATACTAGCTGGTGCCAATGTGTATGTATTAGTCATGGGAACTTGTTATTGGCTGTTTATTCTTGCAAATAGTGGATTCCTCTTACCAATACTCACTGTCTGTCCTCAATCTGTCTGGGTGGGGAAACTGAGCTTTGGTTTTAAACCAAACCTAAAATATGAGGCCCATTTTACATTCGCAAATAAATTGTTACGTTAAATGTATGAAACATATATAAAAAGTAAACTTCAATCTATGACTTAAACGTAGCAAGATTATTGGACCTCTTTAGGTAGGGTCACTTGATATATGTATCGTTTTTCTTCCAAATTTTACATGATTTTCATACGATTTAGTTGCTGTAGACTGAAAAATCGAACAGTTCCATCACCCTATTTTAAACTCTCTCTCTCTCTCTCTCTCTCTCTCTCTCTCATTGTCTTTTTCTTGGTAGTAAATGAACACTCATCTGTTTGATAAGCCAGCCCTGACAGTCACAACCTGAGTTTGTGTTAATGTTCTTTATTTGATTTTAGCATCAAATTTTTTTTTTAAGTGTAACACAGTGAGCTCCAAGTAATTATATATAATGATATATGAATGTGTTTTTGATTCCATTGACAATTTACCTGTGTGAGATGAGTATACCGGTATACATATTAATCATGAAGATAATGATGGTTTTGTTCACACATCTTTGAATGAATGAGCTTCACTTCATCAAATCAACTTTTAAAGTGGCTCTCTCATTGGATAAAAATTTCAATTGTTTTATAGTTTTTTCTTTCTTTTTTTTTATTAAACAGCTACTGTTGTCACCATTACAAGAACAAATCCTCCTGACACATGTATTAAAGTGTTAGGTAAGGTTTTTGTGTTAATGAAAAGGATCAGCTAAAATGAACTCTACTTGATTTGAATTTGATTTTCTGACTGTATACTTGCAACTTGCATGAAAGCACTTTTTCATTTTCTTGGAGTAAAGGGAAACAGGAGTTCCAATAGGCTTTTATAGATGAAGGGGAGATAGTGATGATTTGATAGTAATTTAATTGATTCGATAGTACTTGATTCTTACCAGAATTGAGGTTAAATTTAACCTAGGATTTCATATTCTTACTTTTTTAAAGCAAAATAAGGTTTAACTCATAAATAAGTCAATTCCATTGATTTTTGAAATATCATTGCAAACTGTGAATATCATGAAATACAAAATGTTAAAGGCAAGGCAATCGTGTTAATTATATTATGTATATAAACGCACTGCTAGATGGATAACGTGACAGTGGCACATCAGGAATCAACATCTTTGGGTTCAGAAATTTTCCAGGTAAATTTTTCCATTCCTGTTTGATTGTATTCATGATTTGAAGTATCAGATAAAATTTTGTGTGTAGAAATGTTGTCTTCATATTTCTGCGCTACAGAACCTGAGGGGCATTCATGTTTTTAGCAAAGAAATGGACTGTTCATTTTCTTTGAACTGATTCATCTAAAGAATTCATTCATGATTTGGACCTAAGAACTCTTCATTCAGAAGTATAGGCAATAACAAACAGAGAACTATGTTCATGATGATTAAAAAAAAATAGACACACATTATTTATATTTATCAATTGAGGGGGTGGGGGTTAAATGAGATACTAGTAAAAGTTTTATAATAAAGAACAAGTATTTTGTAAGTTTTTAGCACACATGAGCAGTGAGTTTGAGTGAAGGGTGGGTAAGACTAGTACAAAATCAAAGTTTCCTCAAGCACCTGTGATAGAACTCGGATGATATTTTCGAGATGACTTGATTACATCCAGAAAATGCAATGCAATGATTGTAAACAGTGTGTAGTGATATTGAGGAGATCTCTTTAGTGTTCATACTTATTACAAAACTGAGATATCTTGTTTTTAGCTCACCTGAACCGAAGGTTCAAGTGAGCTTTTCTGATCACCCGTTGTCTGTCGTCCGTCTGTCTGTAAACTTTTCACATTTTTGACTTCTTCTCTAAATCCACTGGGCCAAATTTAACCAAACTTAATACAAAGCATCCTTATGGGAAGGGAATTGTGAAAATAAAGGGCTAAACCCTTTTTCAAAGGGTGGTAATTGTGAAACAGTGAGAATAAGGTGTATGTTTTAAAAAATCTTCTTCTCAAGAACCACTGCACCAGAAATGCCAAAATTAACACAAAAGCTTGTATATATAGTAAAGATTATAAATTGTAAAAATCGTGACCCCCCGAACCAAAAGTGGGGCCCCAGGCGGGGTTCAAAGTTTAACATTGAAATATATAAGAAAATGTTTAAAAATCTTCTTATAAAGAACTAAAATGCAAAAGTTTAGGATATAACTATGTATCTTTGTTAAATGTAAATTCTAGATTGTTAAAATCGTGACCCAAGACTAATATTGGGGCACCAAGAGGGGTTCAAAGTTTAAAAGAAATTAAGAGGGAAATATATTATATAGAAATATATAGGAAACAAGTTTTTAAAAATCTTCTCCTCGAGATCTACAATACTACAGTTTGTGAGAATACTTCGCAAGGATCCTCAAATAGTGAAGATTCTTATTTGTTAAAGCCAACCATAAATCCCGGACCAATACTGGGGCCCAGAAAAGGGTTCAAAGTTTAAAATAGAAATAACATATGCTACGAAATAGAATATTACAGGGAACTGTTGTTCAGATGAGCGATGTGGACCATGGGCCTCTTGTTAATTGGAAAAATAAGATTAAATAAACGTAGTTAGACTTTCTATTTTATTTGAGTGAAAAGAAAAAAAAATTACAAATTGGGAAAATTTAAAAATCAAAATTGCTTGTGCGCAACCACTAGGCCACGCATACAACAATTTTCGTCTCGTCTTTTTTAATATGTGTTGCTATATTAATACACATGAATGCTTTAGAAAAGTCATTGATTAAATATTTGTTAAATTTTCATTGCGTAGCCCACATTAATCCAAATGGATTCAATGTAAACGTGTACTACAATACTTGTAGAATATAATTAAAACCAGATTTCTTGGGTTTAAAGTGGTTCAAATTTTCCATCATCGATGTCGTTTAAGATAATTAGCACTCTTTAAACCAAATAATTTTATTATTCTTTCATGTTAAATGCTAAAATCTGATTGGTTTAGACGTAGTTTATAATCAGTTCTATTACCCTCAGCGTTAGCAACACACTTGGCAAAGGGGTAACACAACGAATTGTTACATGCGCGTAAATAATGCGCGTACGGTTCGCCGTAGAATTCACGTCATTTTAATATAAAAACAGTAAAATTTTCTCTAAGATTAAGACATTCAGTATAGTAAAAAAAATAGTGCCTGTTTGGGAGGGTAATAGTTGAAATTGACAGCCCGAGAAAATTGTTATCTCGGGGTGTCAATTTCAACTGCTACCCTCCCAATCGCACTATTTATATAGTGTTAGGTATATAACCGAGTATCGTATAGTATTGAAAATGGCTGATTTTTGCAAAAGCTTTATATTGGATATTACAGAACTACATGTAACCCACACTGTCGTATAAATATGAATTATCCTCATACTAGCTGTCTTTCACAATGGTTTCACAAAGATTGAGATGTGATACCAAATTAAACTCACGTAGCTTGCGTCCACGTCAATTTTACATTTATTACTAGTAAACCATCCATATTTACTCCTTCAGGATTTTCAACCCCCCCCCCCCCCCGCTAAAAATTTGAAACATCCTCATACTAGCTTTCTTTTGAATAATTTCAGTCATTGAAAGCTTATTTATTGCTACAAAATATGTTTTATCTGCATATCCTTAAAATTGGACCTACTCACACCCCCTCCCATGATGTACAGATAAACTGGCTTTTTTTGTTCTTCAAAAGAAGAATTTTGAAACACTTACTCTATTTTTAGTCTTTTCAAAATTTGACACGCCCTTTGAAAGGATCCTTTATTTGAACAATTTAAGCTTGAAAGCTCTTCATCCAATGATGATTTGTGTCAAGTTTATTTAATAGAAGGTGTTGCAAAACAGCGGAGCAATTCCCTAACGTGGAAAGGACCTTTAAATATCCGTGTCGCTTTTGAGCCATATCTAATTATAGACACATTACGTAGACGACTTTATTTACATAGCGCGTATGTAGGCAAAATAAACAAATATTTTACGAGCATTTCTATCGAACACGGCAACCACCAATTACAATTAGAAAGACTAGATGATATCCCGCGCAAGCGCGGGAATTAACACTTATTCGCATTAATATGATGTAATTCTTGATATGTTGAACCAGATTTTTTGTTCATTTTTGTATTTACTGTGTCCGAAATTTTTCTTAAATTCTTTTCTTAACCTATTCTATAAAATTGAAATAAAAAAGCCACTGCCTGGCTGGATATTTGGAGGAGCGGGCAGTGATGAAAATCTTTACTGAAATTGATTATACATACATACACGTATACAGGGCCTAAATTCCTTTTGTTGCAGCTGACTGGAAGAAATTACAATCTTTTTTAAATTTTATTTTGAACCAAGAAGTGGGTGTATAGTGCAGTTGTATTGTTTATTGACTAAACGTTACGCCAACGTCAAACTAATGTTGGGTCAACGTTGTACCAACATAAGGCCAACATTGACCCAACATTGGACCAACGTTGGTCATATGTATCATATGTTGGCCCACCGTTGGCCCAATATCATCAGATGACATATGCGACATTGTGCCAACGTTGGCCCAACATGTGGGGCCAACATTGGGCCGATGAGCAAAATTGCATTGGACCAACGTCATTTGCCAACGTTGGTCCAATGTAACTGGTGACGTTGGCCCGACATTGGCCCAACGTAAGCTTGCTATCTGAGAATCTATATACACAGGAAGCAAATTAATACACAGGAAATAAACAATTAGTAAGAATTGATTTTAGTTGGAATTTCTTATTGTTCTAAATGTCTATATGGAGCGATTTTATATGGAAATAAATCCAATCTAACAGTTGAATTGTCCTACATCGAAGTCTGTGTCGTCCGAATTTCCTCTAAACACGCACGTAAAGCACAAGTGAATAATACAGTGAATTAATTCTGCTTTAAAAATATACCTCAGTACCTTGTAAGAATGTGGAATGTAGGCAGCCATGTTACGATGACGATGGAGTTCGTTTCCCAACTCGTGTACCAAGTTTCAATTGCCTGTACATGTACCAGTAAATAAAGCTTTAGAAGCTCATAAGGTTTTTATTTAAAAAAAAATAATATGTTTTGAGCTGCTCATCTTTGTGGAATTTATAATGTCACACAAATTCAAATATAGGTTGTGTAATTTCAGAAACATAAATAACGTTATTTATGTCTCTGGTAATTTCAATTACTACATGATTAATTTTGATAATCAATTTCAATAATGTTAAAAATCTAAGTTTCATTTTCCCCTTTAAATACGTGACGGAAGATAATATCAAAGATGATGTCAACAGAATTCCTCGACCTGGCCAGATCACGCTCTGACGATCACGTCAATCAAACTGTGGGCTATTGTTTCAAACTTGATTGACAAGCGGCATCATTTTGAAGTTTGTACAGGTAAAAAAAGGGGGCGTTTGTAAAATGTTCGGTCTTTAAGGGGGGGGGGTTTAAACACCGTTTGGTATCTTAAAAATATGCCTCTTTGAAACAAAAATCGGAAATGGCAGTTTTCGAGAAAATGTCTTACTCTAAACGTTAAGATTAAATTAATTTTGTTTCAAGGAGGCAGTTTTTCACAATGATGAGGATTCCCCTTTTACATAGCGTGAATTCTGCCACATTTGTCTGTGTAACCATTTTCAAATTTATTTCATGGTCTTAAGTAAATTAGTACAAACTATCCAAATAAAATTCTACACTTCTTTATGTACAACGTTGCATGAAAAAAAAAGATTTACATCGAATTCTGTAACTATGATTTTTCCATTTTATCTGCAACTCCTTTGGGGAAATTTAGCATAGGAACTGCAACACCTTCTTTGTCCATGCAGCGGTTCTGAAGAAGAACGAAGAACTTGAAAATAAAACGTTAACACATGGATGCTGGACGAAAATGATCGAAAAGGCTCACTTGAACTTTCAGTTCAGATGAGCTTATACCATTTAATTAAATTGCTTTATATGGGTATTTTTGTACTTATTCCATTTGATTGATTTTGGTAATGGTTAGTCTTTTTATAAAAGGTTTTTTATACACAGTTGTTAGAATTGTAATATGTTACCTTTCTGCAGTGCCCCCAGACGTTTTATTTGAAAAAAAAATAGATTAGGAAGTATTTTATCGATAAGATGTAAGGAAGATGGTAGAAACGATGTCTGTGAAATTAGCATACAATGATGATAGCATACAATGATGATAGCATACAATGATGATAGCATACAATGATGATAGCATACAATGATGATAGCATACAATGACGATAGCATACAATGATGATAGCATACAATGATGATAGCATACAATGATGATAGCTGCTGTTACGGTTTGGAATTAATGCCTAGATGAGCGATGTGACCCGCAAGTCTTATGATTTTACGGGAAAACTGCAAAATTTTTAATGCGCAAAACATGGTATACAGTGTGTCGACATTTGACAGTTTATGTATATTTGCTTTACATCATTTATTCGTTTGTTTTACTTTCAGAGATGAATACTAAGTTGCCATGGGAACTACCTTCACGAAATGCCACGAAAGACCGAGTTCTTTCGTCTCTATACAAGTGAGTCATTAACCAAACTGTATCATCAAGAAACAAACACAAGCCTCAAAAGAACGGTCGCTAACCATTTGTTCACAGTTGTGTCTAAACAAAAAATCCTAATTTTTAAATATGTACATGTACATACATTTGTAAATATTAGTATATCATCTGTACGTGTATAAATATTAGTATATCATCTGTACGTGTATAAAGTCTTGTGTATAAAGTCTTAGACTGTTTACAAAAGTGTTCGTGTTAAAGTGTCTTCCTTGTATCATGAGCAACTTCTAAATTTCTTAATTTTTTTGGGGGGGGGGGGGGTAATCGGATTTTATTATAGGAGTTATCACATTATAACAAAGCTAACAGAACAATTACAGTGCATAAACTACCAAAAGTTTTAGAAAACCCTCACAGTTCTAATGAAATATTAAGGAGGCTGGATGGTCAACAAATTCACCATCAGATCTACCTTATATTTTAATATATGAATTGTTAAGCTATAAACTATTATTTAGTAGAGAAAAAATCGCTATAATTAACCTTTGAAATTTGGTATTTTTCTATATATTTATATAGAGCTCTTCTTTTAAAGGAGATCAATGCAGTCTAAAAATGACCACGACCATCGAGCCCTCTTAAATCATATAAATGACGGAATATGCATGATTCATACGTACGTACAATGCATTTGACCACTATATATTCTGTTATATGATATCCGTACACGCGTGATAAAATTCATCCTGATCCAATCATTTTTCTGTGAGTTCTTCCTCATTTGAACTTAAAAGTTTGGCTTTTATGGAGTTCAGTATACAGATGCATTGCTACAACACTCAGTGCCAAATCCTTTTATGTGTTTTTAAAAGATCTTTACTCATATAGGTGACAGTTTATACCAAAATGCGCAAATTTTAGGCTCTTCTTATAGAATTGGATTTTTAAAAATACCCCCCTCCCAACCCCCCAACCCCAAAAAAAAACGTAGACACGCACACAAAATACTTTCATATATTCAGTTAGTGTATGAAAATCATGCTACCTAACCACTGAAAGCGTAAAAAAAAACCTCCTCCGGTGTTGGGGGGTGGGTGAGGGTGGGGTGGGGTAATCAACCTGGATTTTACTGAAATTTATTCACTTTAAACCAATGCTGAGTGGACTAATATGGTCTCTTGACAGCTATGAGTCGAAACAATCCATCAGGAGTAAATTCAATTATTATCCAAAAAGTGTAAAAAATGTGCAGGACTCTATCAAAATTCTTGATACTTTAAACCATGGTGTACAATTTTTTGAATTTTGCACATTTTTTTTTCATTTCGCAGAAAAAAAACATGAAGTAGTCAAGAGCACGAGCTTTTGACGTCTGAAAAATTCTGTTTATATGTAGATAATTTCTTGTGACACTTCGAAACCAGCAAAACACGGGCATTCCAAACCTCCTTCTATGATCAAATACATGCAAAACACGGGCATTCAATGTCACCTTCTCTGATCAATTACACGCAAAACACGGGCATTCCATGCCTCCTTCTCTGATCAACTACACGCAAAACACGGGCATTCAATGTCATCTTCTCTGATCAACTACACGCAAAACACGGGCATTCCATGCCTCCTCTCTGATCAAATGCACGCAAAACACGGGCATTCCATACCACCTTTGCTGATCAAATACTCGCAAAACACTTGCATTCCATACCACATTTTCTGATCAATTACATGCAAATCACGGGCATTCATTCCTTCCTTCGCAGTCTCTGATCAAATACATGCAAAACACACATTCCTATCATATACAAGAGTTTGTTCATTGAAATTTTAAAAGATTGGAGAAAACCTCGATCGGTTTGTGTTTGTTTGTTTGTTTTTTTAAGGTTATGTGCAAAAAGAGAGAATAAAGAAACGATGATCTATGCTGGTATGTTTCCAAGTGACGAAAAATTCCAAACCCTGTCTGTGTTTTGGAGTTGTCTCGCATAGAGGGAGCGATTTTGATTTTAATTGAAATAACAATAATGAATATCATTTTCTTTGAGTGTCCAGTTATATGCAGTATTTCTTAATCTCCGAGAATCGTCATAAATAGAAACGATTTATATAAATTTACTATTTTATTATTTAGTGCCAGTGCTAAGTAAAAACATCGAAATCATGTATTATTAGATTGAACAAATTTCTGAATGCTCTGATTATGAATTTTTCAAACAAGTTTACTTGTTGATAATTAAAAAAAAACACTTTTATTTTTGAAGTGAATTCTTTCTCCGCTAAAAATTTATTTTATGTTTGGGGGTATTCCGTATATAGGTAAATTAATTAGGTGTTTAAATTAATTCCAAGACCTACACCCAGATCTCATTTTGATATTCACTCGGAACTTCTCTCTATTTAACACAATAGAGAATTTGTGTGGACTTCGAACACCGAATTATAAAAGTTTGTGACATTTAAAATTGTTCAAGGGAAGTGAATTGTTACCTGCATGGGGATCTAGAAACCGCGGATCCGCCATTTTTATACACTGTACCCTAAAACTTGACAACTTTCGTCCCGTGGAGCGTTTTTCCCGTTTTGAACGATAAATTTACTATGATTTACACAGAAATGTGGATAACTTGTATACTGTAACTGAAATAGGTAAGTTTTGGTGACTATCATTCAAAATTATGGTACAAAATCGTTAATTTTAAACGTTTAGCGATGACCAGGTGACGGGTATACCTGTGCTGGCATAGATGTGTATTATTCCAATCACTGTGTATTGGTGGTTTGTATTTTAATTATGTAAATACAATATAGTTTTTGCATGTTGGAATAAAGGAAAATTAATAAAATAAAATCTAATTGAAAGCTTTGTTATTAAGTTTTATCATTTATTATTTGTGTTTTTCTGACGTAAAAGTGGGCGGAGCTAACGGTACCCTGATCACCGATGCGAGGTGCTTCTTGTGCCAATACACACTGTGTGCAAGAAACAATAGACCCCTTTTCTTATTGCTCTAGGAGATCGAAAGTAATTTATTATTGTCAAAATTTATTGGTTTTTTACTGCCTTGAATTAACAATATACTAGCTTTATTTTTTTCCTTGGCTGGAAAAAGTGTTTCTCGATCAGGATTATTTTGTGTATTCAGCATGAACAATTTTGATGTGAGTAATAAAGTTGTGTAAATTTCAGTGAAACATACGTGATTTTACGGATTTGTGCATTAACATCTGGACATCTCAGAATTGGATTTTTGAAATTTATTGATGGATTATTTTTTGACATTTCTCAAATGGAGTCTGTGATAAAAACATTAAAAAGCTAGCCTAGCAAAACTTCCTAAATATAATGCCAATGGATATATTGAAATAGCAGAATAGAAATTGTACAGGTAGATAATATGTAATGACACAGCTGATGTGACAATTTACATCCAAAAATAACAGTGAACGTAAGTAGTGGTTGAACATCTTTCAGCAGATTTTATGTGTACATGTATATTAATTAATGCATGTATACACTATATATAAATGCTATACTTTGATGTTTCATTGTTGAGATGGATATTAAGGGCTTTTGATTCAAATATAGCTCTCTTTACAAGCATGAGTAATGCATCATGATTTTATTTATGACTTCATGACTTGGTCAATTATACCAATGTTCTTTTCTGAGAAGATTAAGATCATATGTACAGGTTCCATTAAATGAAGTGGGCAGGTGCCCCTTTTTGTGGGTTGATGGACTCCCCCTTATTTAAAACCCCTGAATCAGCCCAGAACAAAGTGTTGATTCATTTACTCCTAACTTACTAAAACATGCAAACCATTACTAACAGTGTACACAAAGAACAGGCAAAAATCAAACGTTAATCAAAAAGTGTTTTTTACAGAACAATGAACGGGCTAAAATCCAACATTGGAGGAAAGAACGGCAGACAAATGCAGCAGGGTGCAGGTATACCCACGCTGAGGATTCAGGCAGACACCCCTGTTCCGCGGTCAAGCGGTAACACACCTGTCCCCGGTAAAACGGACAAAGTCCAGCTCCCGGCTTTGTCAACGACACCACGCATCGTACAGCAAGGCAAGCCTTGCTCTCAAACTACTCCACGCATCCCTCACCCAAATCAAGTCAACAACTTCTATCGCTATGGAAACAACAAAACTGGTAAGGTTTCATCAACAGTTTATCAGAATACATGTATTACCAAAACTGTTCAAATTTTGGGGGTTTACTTTTTATTAATTAGATTGCTTTACCCCAAATTTGGTTTAGAGCTGGACTTAAGATACTTTTGTTAACATTGTATTTATAAGAGTGTGATAAATATCGGCTAGATCCGCAACAATTAACCTTTGCACAGATGCTTATCTTTGCAAACCCATTGGTTGTTTTTTTTTGTAAAGGAAATTCAATAAAATTACTACTCAGTTGTGGAAATTGATTGCAAGTGATAGGTTCTAAAATGGCTATTCATGAATATTTACAAATAGAAAAGACCTGTTTAACACTGTGTACAGTAGTAAGTGACTAACTCTATCGATGAAATTGATTTCTAATTATTGTACTCATGTGTCACTTGACAGTTTGGTAGAACTATTGTAATTTTGTAGATTAATAAGTTTTTAAGGAGGATTAGAATTTTATTTCAAATAAAAATGGATATTTGTTCAATCTAAAAAAATTTAAGAAACGAAAAATCCACAAGCAAGCTAGGAATGAAATTTGCCTCAGTGAATCAGAGTGATTCTTCAGAAAAAAGAAAGTTCCTAAAATCTGAACTGTTTAAAAAATTGAGTCACTGACTAAACAAAAAACTGTTGCATATATATGTATATTGTAACTTATACAAGGGAGGTAATGATCAGTAATGAGGGAATGTAGGGTGTTTTTTCTTACTTCTATTTATTGGATTTTGACACTGACCATGATATCTTTAGTGATCTATCTCTTTGGAGATTTGGTAGATTTTTTTTGAAACTTGTTTAAATTAAGCTACAAAAAACCCAGAATAAACTAAATTTGGTCAGATATGAGGACATTTGTGCATCACAATGAATATTTTTGCTATTTACAGTGAAAACATTCTATGAACAAGTTATAATACCTGATTGAAAACTGCATGTCATAATTTGTATAGTTAAGATCAAGTTTTTAGAATTAAATTAACTTTAATTAATAACAATTAGAAACATGTATTAGCTTTGATAGATGGTATATGTTTGTTAAGCTAAATACTCGGAGGAATTTATCCCACACAGAGAACAATGTTTTGAATTAGGAACATCTTTATAGATTGGTGACAACTTTGTGTATTGGGAACAATTGTGTGTATTGAGAATAATTTTGTGTATGGGAAACAATTTTGTGTATTGGGACCAGTTGTGTGTATTGGGAACAATTGTGTGTATTGGAAATAATTTTGTGTATTGGGTCCCTGTAATTCATGTTCTTATCTTGAGATGACAAGGCCCCAAAGTTTCCAAAAGCAAATATCCATTTTATGTGAAGGCCTCTATATTGCCTGCCTGAAGTGCCATATACCTGCTATTTTCCTCCTTTATACAGAGGTAGATAACGGTCACAAAAAAGAGTTTAATAAATCATTAGGTGATAGGTGCTCTTTATAACCGACCCACCGGTTATTTCAATTTACAACAAGAAAAAATCCCTTTTAATTCAATTTCAGACCAACAATATTGGGCCTGTTCGGGTAATTTAGTAAACATGTTTCTTATTCACACTGATTTTGTCTGTAAAGTGGGCCAATTCAATTAAAACTCCAAAAGTCGGTGTGCAGGTTGAATTGAGGCCTTATATTCTTTGATATTTTCAATACGTTGGGCATAAACAGGATGTGCTGCGTATGTAAAGACATGATTACTTGCCATAACAGGTGTGTGACGTCGACGCTTCCACGGAATTGCCATATCGGGCCGTGGTACTGCTAAGAAAATTGGCATTTCTCCCAGATTCTCCTCTGTCTAGTGTTTGGACTCATTTCAGCTACAAGAGCTATTGAAGTTTCAGCCCTCCTTTATCCGCCGCCATAAAGATGAGAGTTAGGAAGTTTGGCTCCTCCCTTAATGGGCAAATTTCTAAATCCCTGAGCGAACCCTTTGATACCCTGCTAGTGATCCCAATAGACATAAAAATCATTGGAATGAATCACAACCCAAGATACGTTTTTATTCATATTCCACGTACATCATAAATATTGGGCTTAATTTAAAATGTAAATGCCATGTTGCGATAGTTTAATGTGTGCTAGTAAAACATATTTCTCATTTTTATGTCCCAAAGAACTTTATTTTTTTTTAGAGGTTTTAATTCATTTTAGCTTCTAAGGCTCTTAAAACCAAAACAAAAACAAAAAGTAAAAAACCCAGCTAGATAAAAATCAAAGAAAGCAACACTGCTCCATACTTAACATTAACTGAATCTACTAATGCAAGCATTTTATAGGAAAGCAGCCATTTCGTAGTTGAAGTACTTGCACATGTATTACTCGGTTAGTGTTAAAGCTAATCAGAACAAAGTGATGTCTTGCTAAGTAAGATATTAAAATATTGAAAATAAAACAATACAAAAAATAAAAACCGGTTAAGTACCGGTATACAATCGAATTATACAGAACAACAAACCCCTCAAAGTCACAAAGTTTCAAAAAGGTTAATAAACAGTAAACTTTGTGGATGAGAAATATGAAGGATTAGTTATGTGTGTGTGTGTGTGTGTGTGTGTGTGTGTGTGTGTGTGTGTGTGTGTGTGTGTGTGTATATATATATATATATATATATATATATATATATATATATATATATATATATATATATATATATATATATATATATATATATATAGAATTGTGTAAAAAGGAAGATATGTGTGTTAATAAACTGTGTGTATTTTGTAGATCTCAATGGACTTGGACCAATGTGTTTTGGAATCAATCAAAGGAAAGACAGGAGTAACATGGGTCACAACGTCTCCTGCATGCAGCAGCCACAGAACTCTAACCTCCACATCCCAAACAGGAGCCTGGAGAATGCCACCCCCACCCCTAGTGAAGTGTCCGACATTATCACCCCCAGGAATGGGGACATGACCCCCAAAGTGGAGCCAGGGACCGCACCTTACCACAACGGGACAAACAATGACAAGCATGTGTTTCTGGAGCCCTTGCCGGTCACCAAGCAAGAATGGAACCCGTACAAACCCCTGGGCCACATTCAAACCTCTATTCATGGTTCCGTCCATGGGAGTGAGGCAGACAGGAACTCCCTGTCCCAGGGGATGAACAGTGCCGCCACTGTGTCCTTGTCTCCATTCCAGAACATGGAGACTTCTCCGTCCGGATCCCAATACACAAGTCCGCGCTACTCGGCTCACAGACCGCACGGCACAAAGCGGGCCCTGTCTATCTCACCCATTGGATCCGATGGTATGGACCTGTACTCGCTGATCAGGACCTCCCCCACCTCCCTGGTGGCCTACATTAATGGGTCCAGGAGTTCCTCCACCAGCGCCTCCCCCCAGCCAGGGTTACAGCATGGACACTTTGGACATCTCATCGCTCACCGGACGCAGAGGTGCAGCACTGGAAGCCCTTACTCGGGCTCCGGCTCCTCCAAGAACCGCATGAATCAAACTCCCATGAGCTCTGGATCCGGCTACAAGAGGGAGACAGAGGTTGGGCTCCATGAGAATCTGTCGGACATATTCCCGGATATCGTCAAAAACCAAGTGGTCGTCCAACAGAGTGAAATCCCATTCCTGGAGCAGCGTGCCATGCAAGATATGCAGATGTACCATGGACCTCGGTCCACTACTTCTGCAAACTATCCCCCTCCCACATACAATCAGGCAGTCAGCCAGCAACCAACCCCCATCAGCATGATGCCTCCACCCCCACAGCCAAGCATGCCCCCACCCTCGTGCATGACAGTTCCCCCTCAGCCTTTGGCTCAGCACAACACAAATTCTGCAAACATGATGAACAATAATAACCCTCTTATGAGTGAGAACAGTTACCTAGGCAACAACATTCCTCCAACTGAGGATGGAGAAGTGGATGAAAATGGAGAAAAACAGAATATATGCAAGTGGATAGACTGTAATCAGGTGTTTAAGGAACAGGAGGACTTAGTTCGCCACCTGGAAAAAGCCCATATTGACCAGCGGAAGGGCGAGGATTTTACGTGTTTCTGGTCCGGTTGTCAGCGGAGATATAAACCGTTCAACGCCAGATATAAACTCCTCATCCATATGCGGGTGCACTCAGGAGAGAAACCCAACAAGTGCACGGTGAGTATTCTTTATTCCATTGTGCTGTGTTCAATTGTTTCTTGTAGCCTTGTGTTCACGGTGTCAGATTTGGTGCAATTTATTTATCGAGTTATAGAATTGTGGTATTAAATTGTTCAACCTGACTGCAAGTCATCATTGGCTTTGGGGGAAGTGAACTGCATGTTTTGTTGTTTTAAGATAAAAGACAAGAATAATTCATAAAGACCCGTAGTGCTGGAGGTAACAATGTCTATCTGGATATTTGCTTTTCTAAATTCTATCTATATTTAATACTAGCAGTGAATTGGTTTTATTTGTTTCGAATTGCAAATCGCAAAAGTAATTGGAGAGGGAATGTCAGTCGCTGATAAAGGACAGGTCTTATTTTTAAACTTTAATTACGTTGAAGAATTGGAAATGAGTTGTGATTTTGACAGTTGTTATTGTACATGTTTGTATTGTGTTTGTGGATAAGCACTGCGTGTCCTGTAACCTGATACCACTGTCTTGTGTTGGTATCCGAGTCGGCTCACTGCAGTCCAGCGCCGTGATTGTTCCCGTATTGTTCATTTTCTCTCGGTTTGTTCCGCTCGGTAATTGGTGACACGAGTCCACTGTCACTGATTGCAGAAGTTGTTGTGATCTTTCAACAATGTGACCAATTTTAATCAAACCTATAGTCTTGGTCATTAACTTGGAACTTGAATATCTAAGGGTTTATTTTTATAAGAATGGGTTAAAAAAAAAAAAAAAAGCACTTACAAAAATCCAATACACAAGTATATGACTCACTTACACACATACTGACAGTCAAAACTGCCATGGCCTTAAAATGCCAGAAACTGGGTTGTGCATTTCGTGCAAACTCTGGGTCAGGGGAAATGGTGCTAAAGTAGCATTGAACTGCTATGACACTACACTGCCAACAATGCAGTTTCACTTTCAGAGATGCAAGGCCAGGGGGTCCTTGAAAGTTAGTTTGGGAAGGGAAATAATATCAGCACTGCATGATTGTGCAAAATACAGATAGTGAAATTTGTTTGGAGAATTATGTGTAGGGAAAGGAAGAGTTAAAGAAAATGTTCTGCTGAGAATGGCGGGTAGATTGTGAAGGGTGATAGAGGCTAGTCTATGGGTAATCTCCACGGGGATCAATGCGGCCTTTATTTGGCAGACTGCATTCCTGTGTTCTGTCAGGCCGCTGTGTATGAAGTTTGAGGTACAATCAATATCGGCACTCTTTCTGTCAATACTCAATGTGTTTATCCAACTCTGAGGCCGTGGATAAGTCACACAATATCACAGAACTGCTCTCTGTTAGGAACAGCTTTCTGACCAGCTGATTGATTGATTGATTTGGTTTGTTTTGTTTTGTCCTCTCAAGACTATTTCTCCCATAAGCTAAGAATACACATTAGTAAAATTAAAATAATGGATTCTTAAGATATTAGGTTGTTCATATGTAAAATAGATGAGAGATTTATGCTTTGCACAAGCAATAGAAGACTTTATTGAGGATAAGACCTTTGCTGTTTTGCTGCTGTCTTTGTATATTATCAAATATTTGGAACAAATCAAAAGATTGTACATATATAGCATGTTAATTGAGGGGTATATAAAATGTTAATTTGAATACCATTCAAAAATTTGATGTGGATCAGTGATGTTGCTGACTAGGAACCAAGGAACATGTCCATCTTTAGAATACATGGCAAAAAATATTCTGTTATCACTTTAATTAGATTCCAATTAATAGAGATAGGTAGGAGGAACTTGACACCAGTATAATGATAACCACTGGACCATGTTTGTAGCGGGGATTCCGATTAAGGCAAAACAATACCACCTTCTTATAGCAGGGGCTTGAACTTTAACTGAACAATGGCTCCTCACAGTCAGATTTGCTGGCAAGCACACTTTTATTTCTAAAGTGCATGGACCTCGATGAATTGTCACAAAAATATCAAACAAGTGTGTCGGTAGACATGGGGACCAAAAAACTACCAAAGTTCTGTACTCAGAGAGGAAGAGATGGCTTGTTTTGAGTTGTTTTTAAAGGTGGGGGGGGGGGAGAATTGGGAAATCTTAACACAATAATTTCGCTAAAGTTTACCAAGAATCTGGAAAGAGAGGAGAGGAATTTCACTGACTCTGAACCGGTGAAGAATAAGATGCTACGGGATATCTGTACTAAAAGCAGATGGAATAAACCAAGATCTTGTAACATTAGGAGAACCCAATTTCTACCAAAGCTTTATGTAGTATATATAAATGAATAAGTGAAATATCCTCCTCTCAAGGCATCTTTTTAACAGGAAAGAGCAGAATTTCAACCAAATTTTACATTTACAACTTAAATTGTCTACAATTCTCAAAACAATTTTGTTGTTCGACTACAGTTCAGCAAGTTGGATTCACCTAATTTTTTGTGTGTATAGTTGTTCAAAAGGTTGGACTAATTGAATTTGTAGATCCACCTTGTTTTGAGTTGTACAGAGACTGTATTTGTAGATCCACCTTGTTTTGAGTTGTACAGAGACTGTATTTGTAGATCCGTCTTGTTTTGAGTTGTACAGAAACTGTCTTGTTGAGTTGTACAGAGACTGTCTTGTTGAGTTGTACAGAGACTGTCTTGTTGAGTTGTACAGAGACTGTCTTGTTGAGTTGTACAGAGACTGTCTTGTTGAGTTGTACAGAGACTGTCTTGGTAATCTGTGATTTCTTTTGTTTTTGAAAATGGATTTCACTTTCATTTTATAATTCCCACCTTTAATTTTTTTACAAAGAATATTCTTGATTTTTAGTGGAGAAAAAAAAAATATTGAATTTTTGCAAGGGATATGTGACAATTATGTGCTGTACTGTGACCCCCCCCCCCTTCCCAAGAACACTGCTGGTTCCAGCACCAAAACAAGAACTGTCAGGAAATTGCATATCTTTCATTTCATTTCAGTTTGAAGGATGTACAAAAGCATTCTCACGTTTGGAGAATCTTAAGATCCACCTCCGATCTCATACGGGTGAGCGTCCTTACATTTGTCAGCACGCAGGATGTGCCAAGGCATTCTCCAACTCATCAGACCGGGCTAAGCATCAACGCACGCATCTTGATACGGTCAGTGTAGAAATCGGAATACTAAATTTATGAAATGGGGTTCATTTTTAACCTGTTTTATTTGCACAAATCATTTTTAGTGATTCATTATTTTCTTATAGCCTACAATACTGACAATAATTTCTGTGTTTTGTATTTTTTTGTGATGTTAAAGTGATCTTGAATAAAAAACAAAATTGGATCATGGCACAACAAATTTTTATTATATAATGTGTGCAGAAAATGGTAGAATGACAACAAAAGATTCTTTCTTTTTCTTTTTTATGATAAGAGTATATACATCTGTTTATTATTCAGAATGAATGATCGAGACTTTTTTCTTTTGATGCAGAAACCTTATGCTTGTCAAGTTGCCGGATGTACAAAGAGATACACGGATCCGAGCTCACTACGCAAGCACGTCAAAAATCACAATCAAAAGGACGGGTCGGTGAAGAAAAAGGTAAGCTCATACGTTATTCCCGGGCGTCTTGACGTCAGACATATCTAAGGTTTGAAAGTTTCCTTCTATATAATATATGTAGTTGTTACGAAATAAATGTCAAAAAAATCATTTGACCCCCCCCCACCAACACACACACACAAACACAATTTCAAAAATGATGATATGTGCTTGAATATCCTTTCCTATTTCCTAGGGTTGAAAATAACTAAAATGTACAATCCTAAAATTATTTGAAATATTGAAATTATTTAATTTCAAGTGATATATATGTACATGCACTAGATTAAAGAAAAGACTGAAATTGCTTCTCAAATCGGCACGTTACGTTTATGAATTTATGATCAGCAGCGAAAATTAATATAAGATAGCATAATAAATTGATACATGCATGCTTCCATTGAATAATTTTGTTTAGTCAGGCAAGCTTTTTGGAAAGCTATTACTTGTTCAACCTTAAGATTGAAAATTTCCAGAGCCATGCAATGCTGGTCAACAGATATAATGCAGAGAGTCCTAAAATAAATTGTAAAAATTGTGAAATGTGACATGGAGCATGTGGAATGAGAATCTTACTAGCGTTTGTTATAGCTTCAGGAGACTTAATGGAGATCATGCACTGAAAATTGATTTAGATACATGCAAAAACTTTATTTTTCTCAACAGTAACTCCCTAAAGTAAATATGTGTGACTTTAACATGTTAAAATTTATCTTTATATACGGTATAATATATTTATAATCAGTAATTTGTTAAATTAAATATATTGTGGGTAAAAAATTACCATGTCAATAGAAAAATTAAACTTCACTAAATAGAGGTAATTTTCTTCAATAACATGATTGTCTTTTGAAATTGAGTCATTTAGAAATGGAGGAAAGGAATGAATAACTTAGTTGCTAAGTGACCACTTTTGATGAAATCAGCATGATTTTCAAGGTTAAGAATCAAGAGTTCACTTGTTTTTGATCCACATGTGTGACAGACAAATTTGCCTTATTTTCAACTGAAAGAATTTCATCCGGTGGAAGTTGATTTGCCGTATTGTAATTGATATATTATCAGTTTATCATTATCGGTCCTTAAGTTTATTACATATTATAGTCATGTGTTTGCTTATTCAGTTTTTTCTGCAATTAACACCTTGTATACCATGAAATTATTGTGTCATATTTTGATATTTTGTTGGTTGTTTTGTTTTTGACCTCTTATCTTTCAAAGATTTCTCTGTTTGCATAATAGAATCAAGATTGATGTAAACCTCTTATCTTGTTTTAGTATGAGCTGAAGTTTTTAATTTTTGATGTTTTGTTTGTAAGATTTATACTTGTTTAGTCCTTAGAGTACTGTGTCAGTATTAAGTTAAATTTAAAATTCAAATTGCAGAATGTTCCTTCAATGTTTTCTTTATTCCTGGCCATCCCCTCTCAAGTGTTGAATAGTTTGGATCAATCAATTCTCTTTACTCTAATATTGAATTTGCACTGAAAATTTTCTGCTTATGAAAAAGGCATTTAAAATTTTTCCCCTTTGCTCTCTTTGTAAATTTAAAATAACAATTAAAACTTCCTTCTGATCTTGTAAGGGTGTGGACTTCAACCTAAAATCTCATTTTTTTTTTTTAAATTGATACGAGTATCTCATTCAATTACCATATTTCTAAACCAGTTAGAAGCTAATTTTTTGAAGTAATGTAAAAGTATTTATTGAAATTCACCAAAACATAAGTCGTGTAGGCCTCATGTCCCTTACATTTGACAAAGTCTTCCTTTTAGTTTTTTAATCTATTTCCTGTATAAAGCCTGCGGGACTTGTGTATGACATCGAACAACTATGGCTCGGAATGTCATCGCACATGACTGTTTTGTATAAATATAGTTTGACGGTGTTGACTTAGGCAGGAGATGAAACGCTTGTGATTGGGGGTTTTATTCCCTATCAGCGACTGAGTGCAGGGACGGCCAAGTAAGATTGGATCGAGTGCTCCACGGCAAACCTTTTCTGTTGACATTGTAGATTTCAGAACTCGAGCCAGCTGTATGTTTACCGTATTCTCCTCAACAAAAGATATTTTAAATACCAATACACTAGAATATTGCTCCTAATTTAGGTGTGAGCTAGTGCAATGGACAAAAGAGAAGCGAATCAAACTTTTAAAACTCTTTATGGTTCCTGTTAGCAACTAGGCCACAGTTTATAACTGCCAGGACTCAAGGTCACTCAAATGTTTGCCATCCGAAATTTTCTACCGCTGACCTGTTTTTTTTCCTCCAAAACACACTTCTTCTGCATGAACAAAGAAATTAAATGTTAGGATGTTGTAGGTGCTTTTTCTCCACATTTGTCATTAGATTTATCTGTCACTGGGTTATTAATGGCGCTAGATTATCGGACCATTGCATAAAAATGCAAAATCATGCTTATCTCAAGTGTAAAGTCAACAAGACGTTTGACTTATCACCAATTTTTTCTGTCGGTTTTAAACTTTGAGTTTTCTCCAACTGAACGGGATTTATCTGCAACTCGGTTAAAAGTGTACATGACCCAGATAATTCTGTTTATTTCCCTTGAATATGCATTCAGTGCCCACATACTAACAACAGCTTAAGGTACTAATCCTATCTGACCAAATAGCAGACCTTTAAAATAAAACCAAACTAGATTTGATTCATCAATGAGTTGTTAAATGTATTTATGAATACCCTGTATTGCAAAGAGGAAGGGGGGATGGAAGGGGGGGGGCGTTCAGTCTTAACTTGTACTCATCTGTTAGGTCAATACTGATTTGATATTCTAATGGCCTAGAACCATAAGTCATAGTTGCACTTGCTTGACTTGACTTGAGATTTTGGGGGTGGGGGTGTATCAAAGTAAAAAATTTTCATTTGCTTTCTTTAGGCAAAAAAAAAAAATGTTATCCATAAACCAGAACTTTAAGTAATAGCATTTTTTGCAGCATGAGATTATATACACCAAAGAAGAAAAAGCATTAGTGGTATGATATGTTGATATGTTTTCACTTTCTCTCTGTTTAACCCAATGATTTTAATTTCAGCTGAAGAAAGAAACGGACATGGGAGGCGTAATGTTGAACGACTGTCTCCAAGTCCAGCAGATGCAGCTGGAGCAGATGCAGCAAACTCCCCCGGAGACTGTGGACATGAGGGGCCTCGTGACAGGCCCCACCACCGACCTCTACTCAGGTAAGATTACTTAAAATATAGTCACTTACTGACCAAACACCACCAACCTCTACTCAGGTAAGATAAATGAAGATGTAGTCTCTTATTGACCAATCAAACACTTAAACTCCTCTGGTGAAATCAGTGACCCAATTAAATTTTTTTATGAATGAAATCTAGTCTCTAATTGACTAGTGAAACTCATCTGGATACTGAAAATCTTGTCACTTTTTGACCAAATTAACAGTTTAAAGACTAAAATCAAGTCACTTAATGATTAATTAAAAATCAAGTCTAGTCTAATTAACCAGTCAAACTTCTCTGGAGACTGTGAAATCTTTAGACCAATGAGATATCTTTTGGTATAGGATCCCAATGAATTCATAAATCCCCTTTGAAAAACAGCACTTTTCGATTGCCTGACCTGCCTTTAGATAAATTTACCCCTGACCTGTCTATATATATATATATATATATATAGATTGACCCCTGACCTGTCTACCGGTATATAGATTGACCCCTGATCTCAGTAGGACTCTGTGTCAACCTTTCTATATTATTATATCCCTATCAATCCCTAGTCAGAGTCATAGAAGTGAAATCATTAAACAGCTTACATGACTAATAATTTGATCAAAACACAACCCTAATGAAATTGAAAGATTTGAAGTCATTTTGTTTTTAGAAGTGTAGGTGGGTCTGGCTTGTTTTCTGGACTCAAAATGGGGACAAGTTAGAACTAGGCCTGTCCCACACTGCTATTGTGTGTGCCCTAGGTCCTGAAGGTTGCTCATGTATTATGATTTACTTAGGGGATTAGCTGTGATATAAGCATTGAGTAGAATCGGTCCGGTTTAAGTCAATATTATCATAAGAAGGGTCTTATGATTAATTAGGGCTTTAAAAAAAATGCTTCAAAGACGAAAAGCTTGACATACTTGTGTGGCTAAATTTCTTCTTTGATTGGATTTCATGTTTTCACACTTTCAAGCCTTATAACTTGTGCAAAAACCTACAAAGAATTCTGTCCTTTCATCAGATAATATTAATACAGCACTGAATAGCAAGTAAAATGGAGAATTCAGCGTTGTGAACAAGACAATTTTTTCATTTAAAGCCGGGGCTATTTATCACAAACTACATTCTCCTTATTGATACTCAGTTTGACAAAGAACTGTATTTTTAAGTGTAGCACATGAAATATACCTGAATCACCAAGTGACGTCAATCATAAATTAAACAATAAATTGGTTAAATGTCGCTGAAGCAAACTACCCACTACATGGTAAACAACTTGCTTGTTAAAGAGCTTTTACTGGGCATGCCAGGACTCGCCTTTCCTCCCTTGTATTGTCTCCCTGGGGCTGTTCCAACCACTCCCCTGATAAAGATCTCTGATAAAGCACCATTAATTTCTTACTAGGATAAAATACAGATTATTTAAATGCCTAAAGAATGCGATCAGTAACCGATCAAACAATAAGCGAACGGACAATTAAGTACACCAATTATTTACACATCATGGCGTATTTTTATGCTGTTTCATATTTTGATTTCTTTTTATGATAATGAAGTAAACAGATTGAGCTATGAAAGATGATTCCGTTGTTATGAACTATTTTCATTCCTGACAAAGGATAGGACTCTTCAGATAGTTAAATCTGTAATAAAAAAAAGAACAAGTTATTAATAAGTTTTTCTGTTTAAACTTGTATCCTGATCAATCTTTATAAGCAGTTTGAGCCTATTTCTAAGGCTGAATTCTGACATTTTACTTGGAGAGTTTTATCAATCTTAGGAATGTCCACAAGATTAGAGACCTGTTGACTAAGGCCGTTCTACCTATGAACTCTAGGGTACACAAATTTTTCCAATAAAGATTTTTCCAGTACACAGATTTTTGTACTATTTTTATTCGCGGATGATTTAAAAGCTGACGTAAACCTATCTGCATTTTAAATTTATAATCTTATTTTGATTCAAACAGACTATAAGGGGATTTTTAAAATTGAGGTCTAGGTTTTAAGATTTTTTTAACATCCTCATATATAAAGATTTTCCTCTGATAATTCGGGCAGGCACTGACAGGAATTTTGACATCCGTGGGCTTCTTTTAATGTACCACATGATATTTATGCATTTTCTGGAGAAAAAAATCTATGGTTGTGGTCTTTCTTCAACATTTTCTGTTTTTATTAGAATGTTAGCTAATGAAAATTCATGAAGTATTTAAAGGAAAGGTTGCTGTTTTCTCAGAAAAATAAAAAAATCTTAATTTTGAGGGAATTTAATATGTCTAAAAAAATATTGGTCAGGAGATCTTACCTTTAAAAAGTGATAGCTTTGGTATTACAGGTAGCTTTCATTTGAAGAAAACTCCTTAATTACTGATAATGATTTGTTCAAATAATAGAAAAAGTTATTAAGTTATTAATTAAAGACTTTTATAATATTCTATGTCATCTAAAAATAAAATTAGATAATAACAAAAAGGTTTGTTATGACAATTTCACCCATTGAAGTACATATGTACTAAATTAGTAATTTTATTACAGTGGGGGTTAACTACAACAGCGGAAATACCTCAGCAAATCAGTCTCCTGGACCAGTGATGCAGCAACAGAACAGCCCACTTAATACCTCCGGTGGACTCAGCGCCGTGGAGGAAGAAAGGTAACCATGGATACCAAATAAGAGAGGCTCATTAAAAACTAGACAATATTTTTGTTCATTTTATGATTTTAGGGAGTAAGCAGGGTGCAAAATGTCCAATTAATAGCAGCTCTGGTATTCTAGAATGAAATACTGTATACAGGGCTATTTTCGTCCTTCTTCACTTACGCACAGTTTCGCCCCGTCTTGAATTCGCCCAGACAAAGTTGTGTTGAAAGAAAGATATTGAGACTTCGGATTTCACCCAGTCATATTTACATTCCAAATATTTTTTGCATGTAAAGTGTGTGGAAAGATACTGCAGTTATAAGACCGTAACACACACAGGGTACTCAAAGGTTAAAATGACGAGTTTTATTATGACGTCACAAACGTTGAACGCTGTAAAATGCAACGTCACAAGCGAGAATCAAAGTTCACGCTTGTGGCTGTTACAGTGGCTCTTCCATTAATTTGAACTAACCCTTAGGATAAAACAGAAATTTTGAGGTATACATCACATTTGCAGACAAGGAAAGAAGTTAAAAATGTAAATATAAGCATTAAATCATTATTTTTTGAAAGATATAGTCTCATAACTGCAGCGGTGTGTGCATACAAATTGAGTAACACGCGTTAAATTTGCCCGCTGAGAACAAGGGCGAAAGGGGCGAAAAGAAAATGGGGGCAAATATTTCCCTGTATACAGTACTTTTAATAGGGAAAAGCAATATAAAAAAATATATTGGCTACCAGGTAAATTAATTATGCCACAGATTTTTTCATGTAATTTAATTAATATTTCTGAATTGTCTGGATTGATTATAAATTGATGTATTTTGTAGATTTGGGACGTTTTCACCAGCCCCTCCTTCCTCCCAGAACTACAATACCTCACGTCGACACTTCATCCCGATGCGGACAGGAATGCCCCCAGTCATGCGGGCACAAATGCATCAACAAATGTATCCCAATGCATACCAACAGTATATTCAGGAACAAGGTAGAGCAATAAATGGATTTGTACTGGTGGTTAAATTTTATAGATTTTAATCGTTAAAAGTTTTTAGACAGATCCCTGATTTTTGTCTCAATGAATCTTGATTTTAATCTTCTGTTTCAGATGGACAGTATCAGTACCGTAATAACATGTACGACCCCGCAAATTATGACAATATGCACCGAATTGGAGGAGGTAGGCTCAAGGATTAATATTCAGTTATACCAAATGACTTATTCTTTAAATCAAAGCAAACATTGTTATTAGTTGTGCATTTGATTGAAATGGTGTTATTTCAGTGATTTTGTTGACTTGTTCCAGGTATCGAGGGTCTCCCCGAAGACTTCAACATGTCCCTCCCCTGTGCTGCTGAGGAGCAGCAGACCCAGCAGTACTTACAACACACAGCCATCGACCGCTGCAACAGTCGCCTGTCCGCCATTTATGCCGACGGCACTACCTAGTGACGCATATTGTTCCCCATCATCTGTGATAAAAGTTTTTACTGTTTGTTACGCAATCCAGCAAAATAGCAACAGTTTTTATTTTCCCTGTGTGTACGACGTAACAAATACGCTGTGAATTTCATAGACTACACAAGATTCGACATTTTTAACACTACACAAAGCGTAGTTTTTAGCAACTTATGTATTGTGGCAATAACTCCTTATCGTGTTAAGTGCTACCCTCCTGGTTTCCACAGAAGTGCTATGTTTTGTACTTGTTGCCTCCTCTTGTAAATCATCCGAGTCACTGGACTGACCGCTCTCTATATCCTCATCATACAGTTATCATCCGTTTTGTAACACAGAAGTATAGGCAGTACCTTACATTTGTTTTAGTTGTCATATCAGTAGGTAGAGAAATACACATGTATCTTTGATTCATTGAACTGAGGTTGATTTTTTTTTAAATTTTACACTTATTTTAAAGTCCGTCCTGCAGTTTTTTGGAATTTTTTCTGTGATCCGTCCTTTGAGCAGTATTATCTCCCTTTGTTCTTAATGCTGGTTATTTATTACACAGTATTAGATTGTGTTACTTATACATTCTGTAGTACAGCTGTTCTCAGTATAGTACAGGTCTAACCAAATGTTAAGCCCTTGTCCATTATCACACAGTTGTGGCAAAATGTTTAATGCTGTACTTAATTATACAATTAATCAGAGTTCAGGAAGTAGAGAACTATATTTTAAACACTCACTCTATGTGTATAGTATCTGTAGCTTTAACACGGTTTCACTTTTCTGTGTGTTATTGACTTCTTTGATTTTTTCTCTATCACAACATCACCTTTCTTCATTTCTTTGTATTAACATAATATGTGCCAATCAAATGTGGTATTTATTTTTGATTGTTTGAATATCACACACAGAGTCGGCTGCCCCAGTGCGTCCCATCTTATTTATGATATATAGAATATTTATTTTGTTATCATCATCTTATAGCTGTGATCATCTTTTCAACATCCAGTTGTGTCCCCTGCCAAAGAAATCATTCACATCCTGAAACAAGTCACTATCCATTGTTTTGGCACATTGCCAATCCGTCCAGATCAAAATGGCTAACAGTTTTGGTGTCAGCCATGTAAATAGCATGTAATAATCATAGTTATGCTTGTGTTATAATCCCCTTGCCAAAGCCTTGATTTTTGGGAACCCTAATTTATACATGTATAAACTGAATGAAGACCTTAGAGCAATCTTTTTATTTTACATCATATATGTTTATGATTTTGTTTTGGTTTGATTTTTTACTATTATTTTTTTTTTTTTTGTAATTGCAAGTGTATTACCAAAACATTCCAAATTAAACTACGCGTCTTGAATTTTTTCCCCCACATGTTTGTGAATATCCCATCATGTTTTATGATTTGAGTTGCTAGGTTACTAGATTCATTTATTGGCCAGTCACCTTTGGAGCACGACCATTCTTCACTGGCGACATATATACCAGGCGGTATATAACGGATTATACTGCACGCGTGCTGCTCTGAACTATATAACAGCTTCTAGTTGTGTATATTTATTTGTAGACATCAACCACAGTGATTTTGATCCATTAAAAAAAAACTTTTATTTTTTGACCTCAGCAATTATTTAGAATGGTATTACACTTTAACCACCTGGTGTGGTTGTGTTGAATATAAAATTTAACAGGAGTACAATATTATCTTAGTGGCTACTTATGAACATTCCACACAATTTCTAGGACGCAGCTTCAGGTGTTAACAACTCCGACTTGTTACTGTGTTATTTGATTTTTTTTTATTTTGGTTTATTTGTATAATTTGCTTTTTTTTTTAAGTAAATGCTTTTATTGACTAGCTTTGGAGATTTTTACAAGTACGTTCTATTTGTTGTATTGTTGGTTTTGACATCAAGGGGAGACTACTTGGACTTGAGGAAAACATTGATGAGTATTTTGTTTTATTATGACTCCTTCTTTCTTCTCTTGCTTTTCGTAATCAACTTCCAAGTCTTTATTTGGAAAGAAAAGTCTGCTCTTCAGGCTATAACAGAATGCAAACAGCAACTGCATGCAACATAGCAAGAGATGATAAAGAGGGATAAGATTGTTGAACTCAAGTCACAAGTGGAGAGGAAAAAAGCTTGTCAATTAGGCATAAAACAAGACCAAGCACCTAGCACTTTAAAGTTTTAGGATCAGGGTCTGTGTTTGCATGCAGAACCCCTTGCTGGGCCCTAAGGGGGTCACATTATGGAGGCCCAAAAAGGGGTCTCGTGAAGCCAAAACACTGTTGTAATTTGGAATCAAAAGATTGTAGCATGCATATAAAAATGTTTCTTGTTTAAAGTGCCTTATTTGGATGTCAGCTTATATTCTGTTATTTGTTGTTCATTAAATGGTCCTGGAAATTGTATTAGTTTTTGTTGTGTTTATTCAAAACAGCTGTAGTAATGGTACAGTTTACAGCACCGCCAGTAACTAGCAAATGTACAGAGAGTGAAAGAACAAAAACTGTGAAGACTTCATGCCATTTGGGAGCTTGAGATATGCATAGCATTTGCTATTGAATGAACTTAAGGATTGTCTTATTTTTGTAAAACAAGAAAACATATAGGTATATATTTATATTGGTATTATAGATTATTGAACTTTCTTGAGATGGTACTCTCAGTTGCCATCTACCAATATTTTAGTTTACAATGTTTAACTCACGGAGACAAAGTCGGGGGAGCTTATGCTTTCCCTCCGGCATTAGTGTCGGCATCCAGATCTGGTTAAAGTTTTGGAGCAGGTCCTGTATCTCAGCTATTACTCAATGTCCTATCTTCACCAAACTTGCATGGATGGTACATCTGGACCTACTTATGGACTTTAAAGACTTGGATGCTGAATCTGGGCCTGAAATTAAAATGCTAAATGAGGTTTAAATTTTTGGAGCAGTGCCCTTTAATAGCAATATCTAATTTACTACTGGTCCTATATACATGTATCTTCACCAGACTTGCATGGTGCATCTTATGATACTGATGCACTCCACAGGCTTGGATGTTACATCTGAGCCATAGGTTTCGGATGCTGGAGGAGGTTAAGATTTTTGGAGCATGTTACATGTTTATGTAAATATAGTTCTAAACTAGATACGATCTCGTTACAAGTAGGTCTTCCGTGCGACTTCTGTTTTGAATGATACCATGAATAATCGATACAATTTCAGAATTACCCCCCCCCCCCACACACCAGAGATAATAAAAATCCCTTAGTACATAATAAATAAGTGTGGCTATGAGTTTTCCAGATAGCTATTGTTACGATCAACATCTTTGCTTCAATAATGCATTGCAAAATCTTTATTGTTTTTAAGTTATTTGTAATAGAGTTTAAGAGTCTCTTGCCCCCTAATTATAGGGGCCAGCCCCTTTTTCATGATTTTCTTGAAAAGGTCTTAGGAATACTAACATGTTTCGTTCTTACACTTATCTAAAATTCTGTTCATTTTTGAAATACAAATGATTGAATATTTAAGGGGCCAGCCCTCTAGCTCCTTAATAGGGGCGAATGGTGTTCTGAATAGTGGAATCGATTATAATCATCAATGCAGACATTTTCTCTTCTGCAATGCTTAACAAAATATGTCTCCTTTTCTAGATATATTGAGTCAAAGTTTAAGGACTTTGACCCCTAATAATCCCTAATTACGAAGTAAAAGGGTGTGGCAATGATTTTTTTTCTGATATTATTGTTACGATCAACAACTTTGCTTCCATAATGCATTACAAAATCTTGATCTTTTTTAATTAGTTATTTGTAATAGAGTTTAAGAGTATATTGGCCCCTAATTAAAAGGGCCAGCCCCTTTTGTTTGATTTTGTTGGGAAGAACTTTTGATTCTCTACCACTCTACCACTGTTGTTATATATATATTGATATATGTCTTAACAAAATATCAATTGATAAAAAGATACAGATCAAAAGTTATGAAAATTTTGATTCAAAATTCATACCCAATTTTCGTGCCATGGCGAGCTCCAAGAAATGGAGCCACTGGCTTAAAACAACATAATAGTGCACAACTTTAAACTATGGTCTACCTATTCTGAAAATTTCATAGTCATATCTCTGACAGTTTCTGAGATCAGCTCTGCACAAAATAGGTCGTAAAAATTTACAAAGTGGCCGATAAATCGGTACTGGGAGTTACGATAGAAAAAATGTCAAAAATGTATTAAGTTTACATCAAGTCCATCTTCTGTGAAAAAATCATAGAAATCGATCTAATAGTTTTCGAGAAATTGCGTGCACAAAATTTGGGGAAAAAAAAATAAGAAACAGTACGAAAACAATAAGGTCTTCCGCTGGAAACGGAAGACCTTAATTATTCGAACTTGCATGGTTGATTTATAGGCAGGTTTAAGATTTAAGAACACCTCAAATTGTGTTATGGTCTTTTAGCAAACTGGTGTAAGTTCTGATCATTCCTTGTCAGACTTACAGTTAATGTAACTAAGTCAGACTTACAGTTAATATAACTAAGTCAGACTTACAGTTAATATAACTAAGGTAGTGTAAATAGAGGTAGCCTCAGATACAGAACTTGGTCTTGGTTATCTTGATGCTGGTGCAGGTGTTATAATAAAAGCAGGTTTGAACGTTGGAAAAATTGCTGTTCTGACTAACTTTAATGGTTCATGTAACTTTGAATTTGAAACCGTAGGCAAGCTTCATATACAAATTAAGCCTGATCTTCTTTATCAAGGATGCTAACAAAACAATGTCCTTCCTCACCCCAACTTGACTAATAAATGTGATTGTTGATAAATGATCTGTCATGATTCCCATTCATATGAAATTGAATCATGATAATTTATCACTTAATATGATATTGTACTGTATGATATGAAACATTATTGTGTTATAAAATACAATATTGTATCATATGATATTAATGTATCATATAAAATAACATGTAATAAAATGTAATGTTTTACGATATGTTATTGTATGGTAGTTTTGTATAAAATGATATTGTATCATTTTAAAAATATATGATATTGTATCATATGGAATTGAATCTTATGATATATTATCAAATCATACAATGTTGAATCATATATTGTATCATATGATACAATATCAAAATACAATATTGTATCATATTACATTACAATTTTGTATCATATCATGTGGTACATTATCGTTTCATAAAATACAATATTGTATCATAAAAATAATATCATATAATACAATATCTAAACAATATACAATATCATATGATTCAAATCATATAATACTATTAGCATAAAACATATGATACAATATCATATGAATCAATATCATATGATACAATACTATTTCTTGAGACAATGACATATCATAGGATACAATATCATTGTATCATGATATCATACACTCTGTATTATTTAAAGAATAAGGAATCATTCTTTTAGTATTATGAGGTTATAATTTCGGTCTTTATGAAGGGCTTTATGATAGATTTGACCACGCTCCGACCGAAATTATCACCTCATAATATTCAAAGAATGATTCCTTATTACTTGTATTTACATTATTTCCAATTTGTACACTTTAAAACAGCATTATTTAAAATCACTATTTTTTCGTGTAGCACATGTATGCTATGTATTACTGCGCGGCGCAGCCAATACCGTCTCTCGGTTATGCTATAAGACACACCCATTTTGTGTCACTCATGTTTTATGAAGTTATTGGGTTTTAGGGTTCAAAATTGATTCGTAATGTTATCACGGACAAAGACAGTTGAAAATGTAAATATATTGCATTATATGTTATATCTTATAACACAATATTAAATTATATTTACATTCCACATATTTTTTGCGTGTTAAGTATGTTGAAAGCTACGACAGTTATAACACTGTAATGCACACAGGATACTCAAAGGTTAAAATGACGAGTTTTATTATGGCATCACAAGCGTTGAACGCTGTAAACTGCAACGTCACAAGCGAAAATCAAAGTTAACGCTTGTGGCTGTTACTGTGGCTCTTCCATTAATATGAACTTACCCTTTGAATAAGATAAGAATTTTAAGGTTTAAATCACATTTGCAGACAAGGCATGAAGTAAATGAAAATGTAAATATAAGCATTAAATCATGATTTTTTGAAGTATACATTCTCATAACTGCAGTGATGTTTGCATACAAATTTTTATAACATGCTAACGTGCGTTACTCAATTTGTATGCACGCACCGCTGCAGTTATGAGAGTGTATACTTAAAAAAAATCATGATTCAATGCTATAGTATCATTCAGTACAGTATGAAATTTACACAATACAAGTTTGTATCATATGATATTTTATGATGTTGTGTCAAAACACACTACAATTTCCAATATTTTTAAAGAGATCATCAAGTACGATTTTCATATACTGGTAATATATAAAAAGGTGGTCTCATAAAGGTGATGTCTCGTCTCAGTGAGCTCTGTAATCTTTGATTACCTATGTTTTAACTATGGCTACCTCCTGAAACAGATAACATAGTCTTATGGGGGCAAGATGTGTATGACACCAGTTATGTTTTTCTGCTAGCTACCTTCATACCTGTATAATCCAGCATAGAAAGCGTTTTATTGTTTAAATGACAAACAAATTCTGAAAACTGTTGAGTAGAGGACTTTTATTTGTTTATCTTTGATAAACGTGAGCAACACATATGGACAATTACAGCATTAGACAAATAATTAACACTTCATCCATATTAAATGGATTTTTGTTTGTACCATTTCATAAAAATTTCAAAATAACTTGGTTATCAACAATTCAAAGTTAAGCCAACAATAAACTACCAAAAGAGCAGCTCATGGTGTTTTTTTTCATCAATAACAAATGATTTGTTCAATATATCAAATAACAATTACAGTGTTTGATGATATCATAAATACATGTATCTTAAAAGCAAAAATTTCTTTTTAAATTTTTAACTCAATTCCTTCAAAACTACCAGGTTTACTCTGAGTACCAGGAAACTAGTAGTTGCCACCACTTCTTTTATTGTTACTTTCATCTACATCATAAAAATAGTATAAATACTTGTAATTCCATTAAATTTCAGCAGGTAGTCTATAAATCAAATATTTCAGCCCCCCCCCCCTCTCCTCCCCTCCCCTCTTGAGACAATAATCAGCTGATTCAGTAGTGATGGATTAAGTGAAGATGGTGAATCCCTTATTCTCCTGGTCTCATTGCCATGCTGTTTCCTGTTAAATGTGAGGGAGAATCATGGGTTCAACCCACAATGAATTGAGCAGTATATTACATCCAAGCCAACACAATTTTTAAAAATTGCTACATTCAGGGGATAAATGCTTGAAAAGTTGCACCCGCTTCAGTGTAAACAGTTGATGCAGGTACTCAGTATACACAAATTATTGATCCAATCTGTGAAAAAAAAGTCACAGACTACATGAATACAAGTTTAACAATTATAATATCACCTACACTTACAAATGTCAATTCATCAAATTTCAACATGCAAATTTCTAAATATTACAGTTCTAATTTTGTTATAAGATTGAAAGTAAAAACTTCATCAAATTGTTGTTCAGATCATAGTCTGGTGATCTTTGTGTCCACGAGACCAAAATTCTGTATTTGTCTAACTATCGCTATCTCGGCATCTTTACACTGCTTTAATGAGAGTAACTCGTACAACCCTAATTACAACATGCAATCATTTCAAGAAGCAAAACCCAGGAAAATAACTGCTTAATACCACCTTGCTTTGGACATCGCCATGATACATAAATCACCTACACCTTTAGGCCAAAAATATTAATGTTTTGTTTATCAGGCACTGCAGGATTGATGAATTTCATTGTCATACTGAAAGGGGAATAACTCAATTCTTCAAATTTAAGTTTACCTATAAAAATTGAGTTATTCTCCTTTGCAAATTAAAAAAAGGAATACCTGTCTGCTCAGGTATAATTATTTTTTTAATTTTGGACCTTAGAAACGAAAATTTTAAATTGTTGGGCCTTACATAAGTGGAGAAATAATTAAGACAGAAATTCCCTGTGTCAAGTGTTTGGTTTCATCACAGTCGGTGTTGCGTTGTAGAGATTAACATTGACAATAAAAAGTCACTGAGATAAAGTGCTTACAAACTCATTCTCAGTGTCATTGTTTTAAAAATGGTAATAGAAAATCAAACTCTACAAAATGTAAACCCTTCCCTAACCAAACCAATTCTGTACATTTGAGATACACTTATAATGATTCAATAGTGGAATTGCTGACATTTTAATCTTAGCTAGATGAAAATGAATCACAAAGCTATTTAATGCACAAATGATTTTCTCTACACCCATGTAGCTCTTTCTAGTTTACAAGATTCATCAGAAAAAATTCATATAATGCTATTATATTAATATGCTATTTAAACAACAATATGAAAACAACCACATCTAAATCTGCACAACAACATTCTAAAATTCTCACAAATAAAACAAGTACAGGGTTAAACCCTTCTTCAAAAATATATCCTGCATCTAAATAAATCCTAACTATTGCAGTAAAATCTTCTAAAAAATAAAGAAAAACTTCACATAATTGTATTACACAAACTCACAACACCTTGAAGTAGCAAGATAAGTCTAGTATAAGATATGAATTCATTTTGTGATATAAAAATCAAAATTACAACCTAATATTCCAACAAATCTGTGTGCCTTTGATGGAGGATAATTTCTGACTACAAAACAAGCTACCAATACAAAAACACAGGTATTCACTCTAAATGATATGCATGTCTACTATGTTATATCTACTGAGTCTATCTTATCAGTGGTAAGGTTAGCACTTAGTGATTGTAAAATAGAGGATCTAAATATAAATATTTGTTTGAATGCTACAAAATCTCTAGTTTAAATCAAAACTTAACATGTGCTGTGATCTACGCCATTCTGTGGGATGTTTTGATCTTTCTATATATTTATGTCTGAATCCCTGCTTGAGGTGACAAGATGCTGGCAGCAGTATGTCAGTGGCCATCTCTTACACTAAGACAGTCTGGCATTGGGTTGGTACTGCATGGCGTAATTGTCCTGACTGTACGACTGGAACTGCGGCTGAGGTTCGCTTTTTGCTATGGCTGGTACTCCTTTACGGTAAACTAACATGTTTAAGGTTGGTTTTCGTTGAATGTATTCCACTGCTTTCCTGTGAGTCACTACAGTAAAATCATGTCCATTCACCTAAATAAAAGTAATGAAAAACATTTCAAATGCACATCCTAATAGTGCCCACATTAATATGCTAAAAATAATTCTATATACACTTCACAATGCATTAATGTGCCAAAATAAAGAAAACATAGGCTTTGTACTGTCAGGTTTCCAATAAAACTAGTTAGTGGATTAACTCTTAAGCTCAGTTAGTAGGCTGACAGTTTTTAAACCAAAGTGTTGTATGATCCAAAAGCCCTTAATTTAGAAATATTCATTAATACATTACAAAGTACACAATTTTATTAACTGAAAAAATAGTACATGTACTTCACTCATTTTGGATGGAATTGGATTTCAATTTTTATCCAGTGAATAATAAACTAAAGATTATTAAAAGGTAAAGAGTCAATAGTAAACACACAGTATTGCAGTTTTATGGCAACCTACCAAAAATTGCTGAGGTCAATTAAATCACTTACCTGTAAAATTTTATCATGGATCTGCAAGCCACATCTCTCAGCTGGACCACCCTCATGAATGTATGTCACATATACTCCCTGAAACAAAAAAAAACCCAGTTTAATGCACAACAAATGCATATTAAGCTCTTATTTATCTGAACTTATCATTATTTCATGAAATTTTATATAAATAATAATTGTAGAATATGATAACTATGTAGTGTATCTTGAGGAAAAACAATTTGAGTGGAGAGGTTTTCTTTCTGTTTAATGAATCAAATTGTTATGAATCAGAGAGATACTGGATTTTCATGTCTGCATGTAAAGCATATCTAGGTACAATGAAACAAATGGCTACATCATGTATGTGATACCTTGTCTGGGTATCCCTGCGGGCTCTTTGTATTGTCCTGATCAATACCCCCACCAATGCGGAATCCACACTTGTATTTCTGTTTGCCATCGGGCCCGGAGACAGGGTTGCCCATTCCATCAACTTCAGGCTCCTTTTCAAGAACCAATGGGATCTTCAATATCAAAAGACAATTATAAATTAGCATAAAAAACAGTCAAACTAAACATATGACAAAATTTTAACTATTTTCAAATCATATGATTTATTTGAAATGTCTATAATATGCAACTATTATCCTAAGAATGACAATTTAAAAAAGAAGGTTTTTTAATGCAGTCAATTTTAATATTTTGTATAAATATTTATCTTAAAACATCGCATTATATATATCGTTCTAAAATTTTTATATGATGAATTGCAATGTATTTCATATTTATATTTACTCCTTAAGAGTCATTATACATGTATTTACTTAAATTAAAACATTGTGTATAAATGAAAAAAAAAATTGTTTTCCAATGATTTATATATAAAACCTGGATAAAACGACACTAAAAGTAAGCAAAATTAACAATATATTATTTATTTTTCATTGTTTTCAAGTTGCATATTATATATATCGTTATAAATTTTTATATGATGAATTACGATGCATTTCATCATGTCGCATATGTATATGTAACCGCTAGTTCTCATAATTAACACCCGTCTCATAATTAATTCTCCAATCTGATTGAAATCAGTCGTTCTGATACGCTACCACTCTCGAACATCTGAAACAAGCCGCTTAGAGGTCACGTCCGAACGACCCGACAATCTAAATATTTAAATATAAGGTCGTGACCTTTTTGACCAATGAGAATCCCCGTTTCTTAAAGACTATCGGGTGAAGTAACAGCAAGGTAAATATAACCGCACAGATTTATGGGAAATTATCTGCTGGCAGAGTTTTGCTAGCCACAATTTGATTGGCTTATCGAAAGGTCGTTCGGACGTGACCTCTAAGCGGCTTGTTTCAGATGTTCGAGAGCGGTAGCGTATCAGAACAGCTGATTTTAATCAGATTGTTAGTTCTCCTCTTTATCTTGTCATGGAGCGCCTCCAATTTAATTTTCACACCTTTATTAGGAGACCGATTCAGAACATAATAATGATTGCTAAATAAACATAATTATATATCTTCACGTGGATAATCGTTTTATACAATATTAAAGTTATCAGTGAATGTGCCACAATAAACATGATCATATGTTTTCAATAAAGTCAATATTAATTACACGCATAAATATTATTTATAAATATTTATCTAAATATTATTATTTTTAAAACATCGCAATATAAATAATAATAATATATAATGAATAATATAGGTGCGAAACGTCTCAGCGCGAAAGGTCTTTAGGAGCGAAACGTCTCAGCGCGAAACGTCTATAGGAGCGAAACGTCCCGTTACCTTATCCTAAGGCACTAAATAAAACTTATTAACGTGTTACAAAATTGAAACACCAAACAAAATGTTCTGATTATTAAAATATATGTACTTTTACATGGTTATCCCAGTCAGCTGTTTAAATTGCCTTTGGCAAAGATAATTTTAAAACTTACACTGTAGCACTCCAATGGGTCGCCTGCCGTGTGGCCTGTCATGATGAACAGACTAGTACTCAGTGAGTATTCAGGTCAAAGAATTATTGAAAACAATCAATTCACAGAAGGAATCTACAAAAGATTTTTCGTCTTGATTAGAATTTTAATTACTTCCGGAAATGCATGTGCATGTACATTTGAACAATAGCTGATTCGTAATTTCACAAATCTACGAAGTTGTTTCTTTGACAATAAGTTCAGTCTTTTAAACCAGTTATAACATTCACTAAATCAGGTATATTATTTTAAAAACTAACTTAAGTTCCAAAGCTATTCAGAGCTATATTTGATGAAGACTCAACTAAGTACGGCTTAATTGATAGCCTGGCGCCATCTTCAAAAATCATCCCAACAGAAAGCATGGATGGAACGATAGGCGATGTTTACAATAAAGAAGTAAGACATAGAGTAATTGATTAGAGTCTGACACAAATTTTACACCGAAACGTTTTTATGACTTGGTTAAATCTTAATTCTGATGTCACCGAAGTTAATTGTTTTTAGTTTTATATAACGTTAACTAAAAGGAGATTTTCATGGGTAAAGAATGATCTAAAATATATATGATTTAATAGTGGTTATATCTAAAATTTCATTTTATGGCTTTAAGAATATAAAAAAGTACTTGCTGATGAAAATTAAATAAATGATATGAATTGCAAGGTTCCTAGAATTTATAAAAAATATATATACTGTACAGTAATTGTATAGATCTGCATGATTCTCCATGATAAATCCAGAACAATGAATATATAATATTATAACAGTAACTTGATCCAAAGGGTCGAATCACGTCTCGTTGCTAGGTGCGGATCATCAGATCAAACGAGACGGGGAGCGTCGAGTTTGATCAAACTCGACGCTCCCCGTCTCGTTTGATCTGATGATCCGGACCTGGCAACGAGACGTGATCCGGCTCTTCGGATCAAGTTACAGTTATAATATTAAATTTATTATATACCCCCTTGTCCATTTAAATCTATCTTTTTAACATCAACTGTATGACGTTTACTTATATAACGAAGCTATTTTGAAATGAACTCTTTTAAAATGCGTTAAAATAGAGACATTATTAAATGCGTACTACGTCATCAGTTTCAGATATTGGTGAACGGAATCGGAAAACCACAGTTTGGTGATCCAGAAAATCAGATCACACTCTGTAAAATTGACAGTATCAATAAGGGAAAATTAATGGGTATATAATAATAGATGTTAAAGATTGTGGCAGTGTTCCAATGGGTCGTTCCAATTCAAAAAGAAGCACATAATAGAGCTTTGTAATGTTTCATCCTAACATAAATTGGCAGTTACTAGGCTCATTACATATAATAATTAATTATAGTTATTCTGTTTAATTCAGATACCTGAAAATGTAATTTTATTTAAGGAATGTTTGTAATTTCTACCTTGTTGTACGAATAAAATTAAATATTAATATGTAAACGGTGTGACCGTTGGACTAAGCGCAGAATAACACATTGCAGATTGATTTTTGTACAACAATTTATTTGAAACGCACACAGTAAGATCAGGCTGGTTGCCTACTCAAATCATTGGCCAGTAAACTAAACATCGCAGGCTCAATCTACATTATGATGTCATGTTTTGTACGTAAAATGTTCAAGTTTTGTCTTCGGAAATAGCCGAAGAGAGTTATGTGATTCCGAAAAGAAAAATATTTCTTTTTCTTTCATTGTTTATCAGTTTAATTCCTATGAAGACTACCGGTAATAACATTGAATACTTTATTTAGAGTCTAAAAGATCAGTTCCTTGATGTTAATGATTTTTATTTTCCATCTGAAAATTTGATAAGACATACGTAGAACTAGTCATGTTTCTTGATTTAAGCAATACTAAAACTTATCTGGTTTTCACTTTAATTTTTTAAAAGTAAAATTACCTTTAACTGAAACATTGGAAAGTTATTAACCGAGTTTAGAGGCAATAAACATCGATAAGTGCCAGTAAATCAATGTACAAATTAACTTTTAAAAAACAAAATGGCAGCCAATATGGCTGCGCCAAGAGCTGGAAGATTTTTTTTTAGGCCATTGTACCCCTGATGTAACTCTCATTTTTCACTGATTTTCTTATATATACATGTTACCTTTAATCCTCACTTCGTGAGGCGGGCTTTGCCCGACTCTCGCTGCGCTAGGTAATATTTATATGTAAACGGTGTGACCGTTGTCCTGGCATTTGGCCGAGCGCAGATTTTTATGGTTTGAAACACTGACAGTAGAATTCGCCTGTGTACTCAAATCATAAGCCAAAGTTACACTAAATGTGGCATGCTCAGTCTACGTTATGACGTAATGTTTCATACATAAAACGTAAAAAGTTGTGTCTTTGAAAATAGCCAAAGAAAAGTATGTAATTCCAAGAATATTTTATTTGTTCTTTCGATGCTTATCCGTTTCAAAAGTTGATAAATTTTCTATTTTTAATTTATTTAATATCTATAAGATCTAATAAATTGATAAGACATACTAGAAACTAGTCTTATCTCCTGATTAAAGCACTGTTGAAACTTATCTGGCTTGCTTAGTCTATTATTTTCATTTGAATTACTTTCCTTTTGAAAGCTTGCAAAGTTTTTAATAGAGTTAATGAACAATAACATAGAAAAGCGCCACTTATTTCATGAATGAGTTAACTTTGTCAAACAAAATGGCAGCCAATATGCGCCCATGAGCTGGAAGAAAATTTTTCAGCCCTTTATAGCCTTTTTCACCTATTTTCTTATATATATGTGTTACCATTAAGCCTCTCGCTGCGCTAGGTATTATTATAACTTGGTTCAGTTTACGCTTCATAAACTGATAAAAAAATGAATTTATTCCTTATAATAATTTTAACTTTCTACAACTAAAATTAGAAAAAAAGGCCCATTTTTTAAAAAGTTTAAGAAGTTTAAAACAATAATGATATTATTTTATTATTTAATGATAAACAGGTACATCGATGGAGAACGGGAGCTGCAATAACCTGGGCTGTCATAACCGTCCCCATAATATTGAGTGTTTATGTAACATTGGCTCATCTTGATGTGTCTCATCCTTCTCAATGGATTTCAGGTAATCACAACACTTGAATGAAGATCTTTGATTATTCACACTCAACACTTATTTTGAGTAAATCTGCCATTTAAATTGTCTCTGATTTTTCAGGCAGCTTGTCCTTGCTCTTCTCAGCATACTACCTCCTGATGTGTGTGGTGGTGATCTTTCTGACAGGACTCTGGGGGAGCTTCTCCTTACCAACATTCATCGGTAAGTCAGTCATTTTGTTTCCAAACTGTTAAAATACATCCAATTGATTATCTCAGTAACTCATTGTACAGCTCTTTACATATTAAGGTCCTGTCCCCTGGGCCATAAAACTTAGATGAGCTCACTTTTGATCTCAGTCTCACTTTTCCATTATATGTTCCATTTGTAAAAGTGAGACTTAGTTTAAAAATGATCTCTCGACTTCTAAATTTTATAGGGCCAGGATCTAGGAAAAGCCCTTATTTGATCTCAATCTCACTTTTCTTCAGATACTTTTCTTTTCTATGGCTTCAGGACCTTTAAACTTGGACCAGCTTACTTTTTATGTCTCCCTGTCCGTCTATCGGTCGGTCTACTGATTGAGCAATTTTCCACAGAGTTATGCCCCTTGGACTTGGAAATATTCCATTTATTTGCAGTTTCCGTTCATTTTTTTCGCAGGGGTTGCACTTACTCAAATGAAATATGGTAAACAGGTTTATCATAAAAATATCTAAGTCAAGTTTGATTTTGGGTACGATTGATCAATTTTTGACAGAGTTATGTCCCTTGGACTTAGAAACATTCCAATTATTTGCACTTTCCATTCATTTTCTCAGCAGAGGTCTCCAAGGGAGGGGAGCATAAGTGTTTTACAAATAGCTCTTGTTATCTTAGTATCACTACAAAAGAAATATATAGGGGAAAAGTTAGACCTTGATCAAAGAAATAAGAATTTAATGGCACCTAAGCTATTACACATCAATGATATGTTACACACCTCTAGGCGATGTGATGTTGCAAGATGCAATGAAATGTTATATTACACATCTCAATAAATTAAATCATTTTTTTTACCAATTAGGGGCCGTCAAGGGGCAACAGGATGATTGTACAAAAAAGTATGATGCTTTCTCAGTTGACAGTGATTCTAGGTTACACGTCTCAATGAAATGTGATGTTTTCTCTGTTTACAGTGGAGCCGGAGGTCTACTCCAACCCTCTACAGCTTACAGCCAGCATGTGCTCCCCCCAGAAGCTGGTGTTTGGGGTGGTCTGTGTTCTCCTGAGTGGGGTGACCTCCCTGCTGTGTACGGGGATCCTGGACGGTCGCTATCAGGACCTCACCATCTGCACCGACAGGTAAATTCAGACTGCTTATTACGTCCCCAAAATGTCTTTGGCTGAAATTCCAAAGTTTCTCACTTTCCCTCTTCTTAGTTCTTACGTGTATTTTCATGCCACAAAGTTCAATTAATAAGAATTAACAATATATGTGTAGGCTATAGATGATTGAAGTAAAGAATCATGTTTTCATTTCAAACTATCATTTCAGAGATTTCTGTGTTCTGAATGAGCATCACCTGTTCCTTGTTACCTATGGCTGTTATACAGGTGTTGTATTTTACCTGTTTCATTTCCTGAGACAGAACAACTACCTACAGTTTACTTCATTACAGGTAATTAGAACTTGCTTTCAGGTTTTGTTGTCTTATTACAATTATAAGTGAAAGGAATTACCCTAGTGGAGCAATAACCCAATACATGTATTGTATTAAATCATTATGCAAAAATTTCCAATAGGATGTTTATAATATTGGATCAAACAAGCAGCAGATCATTTTTCATAATGAAAATATGGTTGTCTCAGACTTCATTCTCATATCTACCGTAATAGCCATTCAATAGTGAATAGACAAATGACAATCCGGAAATCCTAGATTAAAATGTCATATAAATACATTTACTTGTAATAAATATGTAACAGGTGCTATGGAATTATCATTTTAAATGATAACCCAGTATCCAAAAAGCAACTTAAAATTCTCTTTAGCAGCATATGAAAAAAACTGAATAAAAATATCATTTACAAGAGGTTTTTTTGTACTCTGTTTTTGTTTAATAGCAATCCAAGTACTTCCAAGTGCGGAGTGGAATTCTAAGAGTCCTTCAGACCTCGTTACACTGCGTGCTGTGGCAGACTGCCTACTTCTACCCCCTCTACTGGCTCTTTGGTATGGCAGGGAACTATCCATTACTTTGGATATTAACATTTTTCATAACATTATCTTCATTTTTGAAAATTACATTCTTTAAAGTGGCACGGTGACGATTTACTTTTTGATCATGACAACAGAAATAAGAAGAGCTACTTGAAATTTCATCGTACGGAAGGTTTCAGGCAGCATGTCATCACCTATCAATTTACAAGTCATTAAAACTCATCCGGAAATTGCAAATGTAAACAAACCGAGTTGTTTTGGACATTGGTTTACTGTCACGTGATTGCGATTTCTGTCTAAAAATAGTTACAGTGGGATTGACACACTGAAAAAAGAATTTGAATTTGAAGCTATTCAATGTCAGTGGTAAGAAATATGCATTAATAGAGAATAAAACTTTATAAATATATAGTTCTTGAAGACATCGTGTTTCAATGAGAGGCTTCTGGCTCATGATGTATGCCACGCTGCAGTATTTACATGCCCCTGCGCTTGTGTGGCAATGAAGCGGAAGAAAAACTCAATATTTTGTGTTGGCCCAACGCTTAATTCTATTTTTCTCTTTTTAATTTGATTTATTTACTTTTGAACACTGCAATTTTTCAAAAGTTTATCTTTTCATATGATATATAAAATACAATGTATGTGGAAATCGTGTAAAAATTCAATATTTGCTAAATCATGGGTTTGTGCGTCACCATGTCCCTTTAATCTACATTTTTGAATGTTAACTGTATATAAAAATAGTGTACATGTATGAATTATACACAGGTACTGTCCTTAAAAGATTTCTTTACTTGCTCTTAAAGCATTGTTTAATCAATAACCTATCTTTTATAAAGAAATACTTAATTTTAATCACTAATTAATCAAATGTCTGTTTTTCAGGTCACATTCCAACAGAGTGGATAGTTCACAGTTTGGGACTAAGGAGGTAAAAAAATTAACAATTCTATTCGGTATATTTGTAAGGAAAGATAATTGTTCAATGTCACTCAAGATGTTACCAATGCTAATGAATGGCTCAAATTTGACTTTTGCTTGGTGCATATGTGAACAGTTACTGACTCATTATTTTTTTTGTTTACCAAAGTACTTAAGTATAGGTCTGTGTTAGCTGTTGACTTTGTCTATGGCTTTATAGACCTTTTTCTGTTATATTGTCATTTGAGTGTTGTTTTGTGTACCGGTACATTAATGTAGACTCCATCTTTGGCCTACTTGACCATTCTCTGTTATATTGTTATTTGAGTCTCATTATGTACTGTATACCAGTAGGTCTGCATTACATGTGGACTTAATCTATAGGCTACTAGCACAGACACCTGACGTTATATATTTTTCTCATTATAAAAATAAATACCCTATATCTAATAATACACAAGGTACCCATTCCCGCCATCTTGGATTTATTTCAAACTGTCACATCAGCTGGAAGTTTTGCTCGAAATTCATCGGTAAAATTATTTTGCGATCCTCTCCGTCTCCCGATCGGTCACTCCACATCTGAGCTTACAACCAATTCAACCAAAACGGTGCATTACACTTGTCATTAATAAAAATCACCCCTCAATCTGCATCTACTGCCTTAGATATATGACAAAAGGCTAAAGGGTGGACGGAAGTTGACATAAATTGCGTCATACTTTGGGTAATCCCTTCCAAATATAGCACTGATACGAATATTCAAAAGGCGTCAATTTTGAATTCGATCAACATACAAGTTAAAACTAAGAAAAGGGATACTATAAACAGTCAATTATAAATTTTGTTACACAAATTTTATATAAACATGTTTATAAATGCATATATTTTGAAATATTGAAACAAACACACGGTGCAGGGAAATCTCATTTACATATAGGTGACAACTTCCGTCCACCCTTTAGACATTTATCGCAAATCCAAGGCAGTAGATGCAGATCGAGGGGTGTTTTTTGTTAATGACAGGTGTAATGCACCGTTTTGATTGAATTGACTGTAAGCTAAGATGTTGAATGACCGATCGGGAGACGGAGAGGATCGCAAAATAATTTTACCGATGAGTTTCAAGCAAAACTTCCAGCTGATGTGACAGTTTGAAATAAATCCAAGATGGCGGGGATGGGTACCTTGTGTATTATTAGATACATGTATAGGGTATTTATTTTTATTATGAGAAAAATATATAACGCCAGGTGCCTGTGGCTACTAGATCTTTCTCTGTTATATTGTTATTTTACTGTTGTATAGGTCTACATTACCTGTGGACTTGGTTTAAAGGCTACTAGATCTTTCTCTGTTATATTGTTATTTTAATGTCATATTGTATAGGTCTACATTACCTGTGGACTCGGTCTATGGCCTGCTAGACCTGGCTCTGTTATGGCAGTCAGTTCTCTGTGGCCTGTTGGTACACATTTCCTGGAGTTTGACCACACTGCTGATCAAGGTTTACATTACAGAGGTCAGAATGACACCATACCGTAAACTTGGAGATTTTCTATTTTAATGTTGTTTTTTTGTTTTTTTGCCATAATATTTTAATACTCTTGATATACAAATTACTTTTTACCTGCAGGAAGTTTTTTTTAACTTTATCTCTAAGCTTAGTTACTATTCTCTGTTTTAGCGATTTTGTTTCCCCATTGAGAGCATGTTGGATGACAGAAAGAATCAGTGTCTGATAGACGCTTTACAGTGTGACCAGAACCCTGGTGTGAAGGTGTGTAGAACTCTATTGTATCACAAACAGAATAAGTATAGTAAGTATTGGAGAATATTCTGAATCTGTTCCTTTGATTATGACAGTACCTTGGTTACCTGGACCTGTGTCTTTTG